>SJYX01004182.1:706579-793434 GCA_006410675.1 Oreotragus oreotragus | reverse complement strand
TTTGAGAGTCCCTTGGATTGCAAGGAGATCCAACCAGTCCATTCTGAAGGAGATCAACCCTGGGATTTCTTTGGAAGGAATTATGCTAAAGCTGAAACTCCATTACTTTGGCCACCTCATGCGAAGAGTTGACTTTTTGGAAAAGACTCTGATGCTGGGAGGGATTGGGGTCAGGAGGAGAAGGGGACGACCGAGGATGAGATGGCTGGATGGCATCATGGACTCGATGGACATGAGTCTGAGTGAACTCCGGGAGATGGTGATGGACAGGGAGGCCTGGCGTGCTGCGATTCATGGGGTCGCAAAGAATCGGACACAACTGAGCGACTGAACTGAACTGAACTGAGAACACTTTCTAACACCATACACAAAAATAAACTCAATGAATTAAAGACCTAAATGTAAGACCAGAAACTATAAAACTCTTAGAGGAAAACAGAGGTATAAAATTCTCCAACATAAACCACAGCAAGATCCTCTATGACTCACTTCCCAGAGAAATGTAAATAAAAGCAAAAATAAACAAATGGAACCTAATTAAATTTAAGGGTTTTTTCTCAAAATGAAGGAAACTATAAGCAGGGTGAAAAGACAGCCCTCAGAATGGGAGAAAATAATAGAAAACAAAACAATTGACAAAAAATTAACCTCCAAAATATACAAGCAGCTCATGTGGCTCAATTCTAGAAAAATGAACAACCCAATCCAAAAGTGGGCAAAAGGCCTAAAAAGACATTTCCCCAAAGACATACAGATAGCTAATAAACACATTAAAAGATGTTAAACATCATTCATTATTAGAGAAATGCAAATCAAAACCATAATGAGGTGTCATCTCACTCTGGTCAGGATGGCCATCATCAAAAACTCTAGAAACAATAAATGCTGGAGAGGGTGTGAAGAAAAGGGGTTCCCTTTTTCTTCTCTTACACTGTTGATGGGAATGCAAACTGGCACAGCCACTATGGAGAAGAGTATGTGGATTCCTTCAAAACCTGGGAATGGAACTGCCATGTGGTCCAGCAATCCCACTGCTGGCCATATACCCTGCTGCTGCTGCTGCTAAGTCGCTTCAGTCATGCCTGACTCTGTGCGACCCCACAAACGGCAGCCACCAGGCTCCCCCGTACCTGAGATTCTCCAGGCAAGAACACTGGAGTGGGTTGCCATTTCCTTCTCCAATGCATGAAAGTGAAAAGTGAAAGTGAAGTCGCTCAGTCGTGTCTGCAACTTAGCAACCCCATGGACTGCAGCCTACCAGACTCCTCCATCCATGGGATTTTCCAGGCAAGTGTACTGGAGTGGGGTGCCATTGCCTTCTCCGATATACCCTGAGGAAACCAGAATTGAAAGAGACACAAGTACCCCAATGTTCATTAAAACACTATTTACAATAACTAGGACATAAAAGCAACCTAGATGTCCATCAGCAGTTGAATGGATAATGAAGTTGTGGTATATATACACAATGGAATATTCAGTTCAGTAGCTCAGTCATGTCCGATTTTTTGCAACTCCATGAATTGCAGCACACTAGGCCTCCCTGTCAAAAACCAACTCCCAGAGTTCACTCAGACTCACATCCATCGAGTCAGTGATGCTATCCAGCCATCTCATCCTCTGTCGTCCCCTTCTCCTCCTACCCCCAATCCCTCCCATCAGAGTCTTTTCCATGAGTCAACTCTTCGCATGAGGTGGCCAAAGTACTGGAGTTTCAGCTTTAGCATCACTCCTTCCAAGGAAATCCCAGGGCTGATCTCCTTCAGAATGGACTGGTTGGATATCCTTGCAGTCCAAGGGACTCTCAAGAGTTTTCTCCAATACCACAGTTCAGCTATAAAAAAGAATGCATTTGAGTCAGTTCTAAGGAGGTAGATGAACCTGGAGCCTGTTATACAGAGTGAAGCAAGACAGAAAGAGAAAGACAAATACTGAATACCCATATATATGGAATTTAGAAAGATGGTACCAACAATGATCCTACGTGCAGGGCAGCAAAGGAGATACAGGTAAAGAACAGACTTGGATTCAGTGGGAAAAGGCGATGATGGGATGATTTGAGAGAATAGCATTGAAACATGTACATTACTATACATAAAATAGATGACCAGTGTACATTGGATGATGAAGCATGGCACCCAAAGCCTCTGCTCTGGGACAACCCAGAGGGATAGGGTAGGCAGGGAGGTGGGAGGGGGGTTCAGGATGGGAGAGACACATGTGTACTTGTGGCCAATTCATGTAGATATATGGCAAAAAAAAATATCCTCCAATTAAAATAAATTAATTCATTTAAAAATTTGTATACTATCATGTAAGAAATGAATTGCCAGTCTATGTTCAATGTAGGATGCAGGATGCTTGGGGCTGGTGTATGGGGATGATCTGGAGGGATGATGTGGGGTGGGNTCAAAATTCTCCAAGCCAGGCTTCAGCAATATGTAAAACGTGAACTTCCTGATGTTCAAGCTGGTTTTAGAAAAGGCAGAGAAAACAGAGATCAAATTGCCAACATCTCCTAGATCATGGAAAAAGCAAGAGAGTTTGAGAAAAACATCTATTTCTGCTTTATTGACTATGCCAAAGCCTTTGACTGTGTGGATCATGACAAACTGTGGAAGATTCTGAGAGAGATGGGAATACCAGACCATCTGACCCGCCTCTTAAGAAATTTGTATGCAGGTCAGGAAGCAACAGTTAGAACTGGACATGGTACAACAGACTGGTTCAAAATAGGAGAAGGAGTATGTCAAGGCTGTATATTGTCACCCTGCTGATTTAACTTCTATGCAGAGTATATCATGAGAAACACTGGACTAGAAGAAACACAAGCTGGAATCAAGATTGCTGGGAGAAATATCGATAAAGTCAGATATGCAGATGACATCACCCTTATGGCAGAAAGTGAAAAACTAAAGGACCTCTTGATGAACTTGAAAGAGGAGAGTGAAAAAGTTGGCTTAAAGCCAACACTCAGAAAACTAAGATCATGGCATCTGGTCCCAGCATTCATGGCAAATAGATGGAGAAACAGTGGAAACAGTGGCAGATTATTTTTGGCTCCAAAATAACTGCAGATGGTGCCCACAGCCATGGAATTAAAAGATGATTACTCCTTGGAAGGAAAGTTATGACCAATCTAGACAGCATATTAAGAAACAGAGACATTACTTTGCCAACAAAGGTCCGTCTCATCAAGGCTATGTTTTTTCTAGTAGTCATGTATAAATATGAGAGCTGGACTACAAAGGAAGCTGAGCACTGAAGAATTGATGCTTTTGAACTGTGGTGTTGGAGAAGACTCTTGAGAGTCCCTTGGACTGCAAGCAAATCAAACCAGTCCATCCTAAAGGAAGTCAGTCCTGAATATTCATTGTAAGGACTGATGCTGAAGTTGAAACTCCAATACTTTGGCCACCTGATGTAAAGAACTGACTCATTGGAAAAGACCCTGATACTGAGACAGATTCAAGGCGAGAGGAGAAGGGGATGACAGAGGATGAGATGGTTGGATGACACGATTGACTCAGTGGACATGAGTTTGAGAAAACTCTGGGAGTTGGTGATGGACAGAGAGGCCTGGCATGCTGCAGTCCATTGGGTCACAAGAGTCAGACACGACTGAGTAACTGAACTGAACTGAACTGATGGATAAGTGCAGCAGAAACGTGAAATCCTCATGATAAAGCTATCTTACATTCATTTTGCATCTATTATGAACAGACACATTTTGCATGTGTTTTATTATTGCATCATAGAACACAGTAAGTTATCTATAAACTTTATTTCTGTTATAACATTCCAGTATATCGTTAGGTACTGTATGTTTGGAATAAATGGTCACATTATTTAAGAAAAGTATTCCTTCTGGCATTGTATTGAAAGATTTCTGTTATATTTATTTTATTAATAAAATTGTATATACTTAATGTATATTGCATGGTGTTTATGTATGTGTGTATATATACACATAGTTAGATGAATACTATAGCCAAGCTAATTAATATACCACATCTTTACATAGTTACTGATGTTGTTGTGGTTGGTTGTTTCTTGGGAACTTGAACATCTGAAATCTATTCTCTTAGCCAGTTTCCAATATTTAGTATGGTGTTATTAGCTATAGTCATGCTGTTAATTAGATCTCTAGATTACATTGGATCGTATTCAACTTATATAACTAAGTTTGTACCCTTTGAACAACATGCCCCTATTTTCCCCACCTCTGTGCCACTGGTACCCACTGTACTACTGCTTTCTGCTTTCAGGTATTCGACTTTTTTAGATTTCACATATGAGTGAGATGATTCAGTTTTGTTTTTTTTTTCCTGTGTCTGGGTTGTTTAACTTAGCACAATGTCCTCTAGGTTCACCCGTGTTGTTGTAAATGGCAGAATGTCCTTAAGTGATAAATAATAGTTCATTCATATATATAAACACACAGATATATATGTATATATAATCTTACAATTTCTTTACTCATTTGTCTGTTGATAGACTCTTACCTTGTGTGTTTCGTTTGATTTTCTTTCTATTTATTTGAACAGTAAATACTAAAAGATTTTCAGACATACTTTGTAACAATCTGCTTTACAAGACTACAATTTTGTTTTTCTCTCAGCCGCAGTTGTTGAGGTTTTCTTATATGATGTGGAATTCATGGAGTTTAATTAGCATAATGTGTCTTTATGTCTTTTATGGAATTGGGTCCCAAATAGCAAAACAGAAAAATTCCTGAGCTAATTTATGCAAATAAAATGTTTAATAGTGAGTTATACCTGAGAAATTGTAGAAATCTTTTTTCTTCTCAATGTAACCCATCTTAAGCTCAAAGCCAAACCTGAAGAATCTCTTCCTGACAAAAAGAAGTGGAACAACTTGTGTTCCTCACACCACAGAGCAGAATACTGATTCTGCCGAATACAGGCAGCTAGCCAGAGAATAAAGGAAGAGGGAAGGGAATCTGTTCAGCTTTATAAGAGAAGAAAGAAGTAATTCCTTCAGGAAGAGTAATTAGTTGCAGACATTTATTAGATGGCACTGGGAGGTTTATAAGGACTCTGAAAGTTACCAGATAGAGAATGAGCCTGAAGACTTTCTGCAATTATTAATGAGTATCTGATGCAAGTACTCAGTCATCCCATCGTAGGATGAATCTATAATGGAGTAGAACCCAAAGAGGAGAATCTGCTGAAAGTGAATGAAGGGGCAAAATCCAAAGTAGACAGAACACGTTGCCTTAGCTAACCAAGTAACAGTTATTTGAGCTCATTAAGTAAATTGTACAAGTTAATCCCCTCCATTTATTTAAGTGTTCGTCCCTCAGTCATGTCTGAATATTTGCAACCTCATGGACTGTAACCCGCCAAGCTCCTTGGTCCATGGAACTCTTCAGGCAAGAATACTAAAGTGGGTTGCCATTCCCTTCTCCAGGGGGTCTTCCCAACCCAGGGATCGAAACCAGGTTCTCCTGCATTGCAGGAGATTTACCATCTCCTTTGGATTGGTAAAGGTGAATTCTTTACCATCTGAGCCACCAGGGAAGCTCATTCATCACATGTTTTCTGAGCACCTACTCTGTACCATCCCAGGAGTGGGTGCTGGAGAGAAAAATAGAGCAAAGCAGATACGGTTCTTCCTTTTTTTGGAGAGTGCAGGAAGTAGTTTAATAAAATAATCAAAATATAAGTGTGAAACCACAACTGTAGAAAGCCCTCCCATTCTTGGTCTTTCTGTCATGCTGTCTATCATTTCTGCCAGGGGAATGTGTGTCCCTCAGCTATCTGTTTGATTAACTTTCCTTACTTGTTTCAAGTGGTTGCTTAAATGTCTTGTGAAGGAAGGCTACCCTGATCATCCTATTAATTTTACAGCTTCTACTGGCCTTGCTGCATTGGCCATATGCCCTACATTTTTTCCCTCTCATAGGATTCATGATCTTGTAAGACACTGTGTACTTTCCTAATTTGCATGTTTCTTGGTACTGTCTCCACATCAAAAATAAACTTCTTGAAGGCAGGGACCTCTGTTTGTTTTGATAATTAGGTTCATATCCCAGGGACCGAGAACATTACCTGACACATCAGAGGTGCTCCGTATTTGTTTATATATACACACACACACACACACACACACACACATACATACATACATATGCACATTTATTTGGCTGCTTTGGGTCTTAGTTGAAGCCTGTAGGATCTTTGTTGGGTCACATGGGATCTTTCGTTGTGGCACAGGGACTCTCTAGTTGTGGTGTACGGGCTCAGTAGCTGCAGCTTGCTGGCTCCAGAGTGTGTGAGCTTCAGTAGTTGCGGCANAGGCCTGGCGTGCTGCGATTCATGGGGTCGCAAAGAGTTGGACATGACTGAGCAACTGAACTGAACTGAACATGTGTAAATATGACTATTAACAATTTATAAATGTTTACTATTTATTTTCATTTATAATTTGAAGATCACATAAACTAACACTATCATTAAAATTTTCATCTTCTATTCTTTTTCACATGTATGAATGTCTCAAAATTTAGGTCTATTTCCCCAATTTTCTGTTGTGTTATTAATTTTTATGTAGCTCAATAAAGAGTAAATTTTGGAGGCAGCTTTTTGTCCATTGTCACTTCTAAAAAAGTTCCTAAATTTGTTATTTTTTCATCAGTTGTCCTAAACTACTTCATAATTTTTTTGTGAAAAGACCAGGTAAGATTGCTGTCCTATTTGTTGACCCTGCTTGCATTTTTCATCTTTATTTCTCTGTGTGTATCTTTTGTAGTATCTAAAATAGTGAAGTAACTATCTTGTTTCAAAAACAGCATCAAAATTAATAAAACAGTTGTTCTATAGTCAACATGCCAAAGCTCTGATTTATTTATTTATTTAATTTCCAGCATAAGTCTGTAAGTTGTTTTCTGTAGACTTCTTTCTTACAGGGGTTTTTAATTCAGAAATAATATTTAACATACTGCTTTTATTCCTTATTAAGATTATTTATCTATTGATTCCATAATAGTGATTATTGTCAGATCTGTGTATTGTGATGATGATGATGTAAATTGCATTCAATTACAGGTCAGTAAACATAGTTTTAATCTGTATATTTTACATTACAATTTAAATGTTTTCTATTATGTGTATCGTATGTAAATATATATGTATATATTTTATTGTGTGCTCTGTGCTATGTGTGTCCTATATTTCTGTAGTCGTGTCTGACTCTTTGTGCCACTATAGATTGTAAACCACCAGGCTCCTCTGTCCATGGGATTCTCCAGGCAAAAATACTGGAGTGGGTTGCCATTTACTCCTCCAAGATTATCTTCCAGACCCAGTGACTGAACTCACATCTCTTACATCTCCAGCATTGGCAGGAAGGTTTTCTACCACTAGTACCACCTAGGAAATTTCATTAAAATGTAAGTATTGAGACAGAGAGAACTTTCTTAATACATAACTGAAAGTAACAAACTGACAAAAACTTGGTCTGTTTTAGACAAATTCATCATTATTTGTGTGGATAATTGTGATAATTCTTTAACTTTTTGTTACTTGCCTTTATTTATCTTTTTTGTACTATATTTTTAATTCTAGAAATTATAGTCTGATATCTGCAATTGCATCCTCTTTGGCTAAGAAAGCACTGTTAATTACAACAGATTTCGCTGGTTAGTGTAAAGACAGATAATTTGATAAATGACAGTGTTATGAAAATGGAAATCAGATTTTCCATGTAAGTTTCTTTCAGTGCTAAAATAGAAAGAATTAAACTTACTGCCAGTTTTCACTGACTTGGTTTAATGTGCTCAAAATATTTCAGGAGGAAATGTTATATACAACCACTTATATGTGATAAAAATATATAAATTATAAGAGCTTGAAGTCATTAATTTTATGTTTTGATGATAGGAGGGCATGAAAACAACTTTGGTGTATTTGTAAAATTGTACAGATTTTACTTTCTATTCGGGTATATTGATATACCACATTAACAGGAATAGAAGGCACAATCTATAAAGGAAAAAATAGTTAACATCCTAGGTTTACCAAGAGTTTTGTGTTGTTACATAAAAATTTTATATTTGTTATAATCTATAAATGAACTTATTGAAGATGTTAAACCTTGACATATTAGGAGAAGATTTTGTTCCATGACAATGTATAGGACATGACAGAAGGAAAATGTGTTTTTCTAGGAATTATAATGATAGTCATATGCTCTAAAAATCCTAGCTTTAGTGATATTTTATGAGTCTACTTTCAATTAAGTTAACATAATAATTCTATGCTTTATTTTCAGTAAATGCACTTTCTTGGAGAATTTACATAAGTTCAGTATATGTTAAAATTTCCTTCATTTTATGCAGAACCAATATTTTCAATATTTCAGCCATGAGATTAAAAGATGCTTATTCCTTGGGAGAAAAGTTATGACTAATCTAGACAGCATATTAGGAAGCAGAAACATTACTTTGCCAGCAAAGGTCTGTCTAGTCAAGGCTATGGTTTTTCCAGTGGACATGTATGGATTTAAGAGTTGGAGTATAAAGAAAGTTGAGTGCTGAAGAATTGATGTTTTTGAACTGTGGTGTTGGAGAAGACTCTTGAGAGTCCCTTGGACTGCAAGGAGATCCAACCAGTCCATTCTGAAGGAGATCAATCCTGGGTATTTGTTGGAAGGACAGATGTTGAAGAGGAATACTCTGGCCACCTGACACGAAGAACTGACTCATTGGAAAAGACCCTGAGGCTGGGAAAGATTGAAGGCGGGAGGAGAAGGGGATGACAGAGGATGAGATGGTTGGATGGCATCACTGACTCAATGGACATGAGTTTGAGTGAACTCCAGCAGTTGGTGATGAGCAGGGAGGCCTGGTGTGCTGCTGTCCATGGGGTTGCAAAGAGTCAGACATGACTGACTGAACTGAACTGACTGAATATTTACAAATATCAGCTTCATCCATTGGAAAGGGTACTCATTATTTTGGTGATGATATATTGTGTTTTACTCCATTTGATATTTTCTCTTTACACACCAGAGGGATAATAATTTTAGATGTTTATTTAGAGCATTACAAGATAATGCATGTCAAAGTTAGTTTTAAATACATGAGGGGTGGAAATGGTGTAGTGACAGTATAATCCTCCCCAAGTAGAGTCAAAGTCTTTAGCAACTGAGTCATTTGTAGATGCATAGTACACATAACAATCAATTCATAGATTTTTCTGTTTAATTCATTTAACTATATAAATGAGTAGGAATGACTAGTAATTAAAATCATAACTTCCTAGGAAGGATTATCTTGGCATAATTAATGTAGTAGTGTATAAATATAATTATCATTATTATTATTTAGAATTTTATTCATTGGATAAACAATGATTGACATCACAATCCTCAATTATATTCATCAATAAGAAAAAAGATATATGCAAGTTAAATACCAACAGTAAATTACAAAACTTTAAAGAACATAGACAAACTGTAATTTTGATTGTTAAAGAAGTTTTTGATGCAGCTTGCTTTTGAAGATAATGATGTAAATTTCTCAGACCCCCAAATATTGCATTATAAAAACTATTTGAAATTTCATCATAAAAATTATCATTTACTCTAGTGATAGCCTATAGAATAGAAAAAGAGCCATGCCACTCAAGACAGAGTAATATACATCCATTATAACTCATTGTCAGTGAATATTTCACATTATTCTAAACCTCAGTGTAGGATTCGAAAGGAGGTCATCATTGAGAGAAATAGAGGAACTGTATAAGGAATGTCAAGAAATCTGAAGAATGAGAATTGAAAATAAATACTACTTTGTTTACAAAGTAATCTTGCAGCAACTTGCTCCTCTGGGATAACTGTATTTTTTTAAATCATTTAGTTTTTTGAAATCTGTAAACTTTTAATACAGAAACACTCAGGATTATGAAATGTGAAAAGTGAAAGTCACTCAATCGTGTCCAACTCTTTGCAATCCCTATGAATCCTTGCTAATAAGCCACAGCATTAGAATAATAAATTCCAACTCAAGTCGGTCTTTCAGTCAAAAACTATTGTTTTCACACGTCTTTTCCATTAAATCCAAAATTATGTCATCATCCTCTATATTTTGTCATTGTATATGTTCTCAAGCTTACCAACAAATTTCTTTCACAATAAATGCCACCTTTTAATTTTCCTTAATAAAGAAAATAGCTAATGTTTTTTAAGCAATATACTGCCAGTATCTGTCATTCAGTCACTATTCTAATGTTATCCTATGTATTCTTTAATTTGATATTTACAATAATCTTATGAGGTAGCTACTATTACTATTCCTATTTGGCATCTGAAGAATCAAGAGTTAGAAGTAAAGTAATGTAATGCAGAGTAAATGTAATCCAAAGTAAAGTAATCCTGAGATTAAAAGAGCTTTTAATACCGGAGGGAGTATTCATCTCAAAAGTCTGAATATAACAGTCTCATGAGCCTCCTTAAACATATCTGAACCTATAACATAAAATATATAAATGGTGTCCGGAAGAAAACAAACAAATAGATTGACTTATCTTTGTTCATACAATTCCTTTTCCTTGAATCCAGAATCATCTGCTAAAATCCTTAGATTTTCAGAGCCTAGTTTAAACTCTACCATCTTCATTAAAAACAGTGTCATCAATATCTTCATTGATATCAGTCTATATTGATGAGAATTATATTCCTTCCCTCACTTCTCAGAATCCCACTCTAATGTTTTGTTGAATTTCTTTTATCATAAAATTAACTTCCAAACAGAAAAATAGTTATCTGTGTATCTTGATTATTTCCCTTCCCATTATGATCGTTGAAATAAAGTTCTGTGTCCAATTTTGGTCATCATCTTCTAAACAATTTTTGCCATATAATATCTGTTGAAAAAATTAATTTATAAATGTACATAGCAACATATGTATAGGTTGATGTCAACGAGTCAGGCAAATATTCCTCTCTCCATCTCTCTCATAAAAATAACCTCTTGATTGTAAATTGAGAACATGTGTATAATGGATTGTTTGTGAATGATTTCTCTAGGATTCAGAAATTGAGGTATTGAATCATTTTGTAATACTTGTTTTACTGCCACTAAGTAAGGAAAGAATGATGAATCTTAAGCCTCTGGGGTGGGAATATATAGTATGCAAGCATAAGCCCTTGCATACTCAGGCTTAAACCTTCCATTCCTCTTCACTGTCTGTTTCAAGAAACTCTACCCACCTTCACATGGTCTTAATAGCCTATTCCTAACAACACATTTCATCATCAACATTCACACTTTGCCTTATTTCTGATTCTCAAGCTGCATGGGACTCTACTCAAATTTTTCTGTTTAGATAATATTGTTCTCCAAATTGCTAAGAATTGTTTTCCCTGCTTTTTCTTGTGAGTGTAGCATCACTCATCTTTCAAATTGCAGCTCAGATTTTTACCATTATTTTAGTTGATAATTATTTACTACCCAGTGTTTACTTATCCTACTACAGTATTTGTGATGTGATTTGTTGGATATATATATGCCTATCAGATCATAAGATTTTAAACAGTAAGAATTACAGAATCTAAGCTCTACAAAAGTAAGGATTTTTTTCACCTATTTTGTTCACTGCTAGCTGTTCTAGAACATTACAGGTAACGAATATTTTGTGATCTTCCAAAATTCACAGAATACAACAATATGTTTACTTCAAATGAAGACATTTTCCATACTAAAACTTTTGAACACTAAATAGTGTTTACTATGAAATTCATATATGTGAAAAAGCATTAGCTATAAATATTCATCGAAAATTTGCTATTTAGTTCCAATTTCAGGTTTTGTTCTAAGTGTTGTATAGGGTTTAATATATTTAATCTTTATAATTAAGCCCTAAGTAAAAATAATAATATTATTCTAACCATTTTTTCTGCTGAGGAAATGAGTACAGAGAGGCTAATCACAAGCAGCAGAGTCTAGACAAAATTCTAGCAGTTTTATATTAGAGTCTAGAGTCTTTTTTTTTTTTTAATCATGTTATACTATCTTACTTTTCCAACTTAAAGCTTGCAAAAGAGACTTGGAAGACACAAACTAAAATTCTTGCATGTCAGCTGTTTACTAAATATATGGTTCGATATAAGACTTCAGTGACTAATTTAGAAAGACAGCCAAAGTGAAATTTTAAAATAATGTTTCATCTTGTAATGGGGACATATTGACCTGTATTTCTCTCAAAAAGAGGAGAAACCTCAGAGAAATAAATGGAGTTGTGGCTAAAATTTAAATTCTGTATAATTTAATGTGATTTTAGTTTCATTGTCTACTTGCTCTTGTATATTTTCTCTACAGTTCTTTCCCAGCAGGTGAAAAGAATACTCAGCTATATTGTAAGAAGCTAAAGTATCTGACAGCATTTGGACTGTGTTCTCCAAAGTGTGTTTTCAGTCTTTTATTTTCCACGATGGACAATTTGGCATAGTGATAGGGAACATTTTTATGCAAGTCATCTTGCATAAGTGAGTTTTATTCACTCATTTCACTTGCTATATTTCTAAGAAAATATGTGTTTAACTTCCAAGGTATAATATACTGTCATTTTTTAAAATGATTGCTTAGAGAACTTCAGAGTTACAATTAATTTCTGTATTTATAAATGATTTTTAGCAGTTTTATTTTTTATTGAAATTTATTTACTTTTAATTGGAGTATGATTGCTTTGCAATATTGTATTGGTTTCTGCCATACATCAGCATGAATCAACCCTAGGTACTTGTATGTCCCCTCCCTCTTGAACCTCCTCCCCACCTCCCACCACATCCAACTCCTTTAGGTTGTCACAGAGCACCAGGTTGAACTCCCTGCATTATATAGTAAATTTCCACTGGTTATCTAAGTTTACCTATGGTAATGTAATGTATGTGCTTTGATTTTGGGGGCTTGCTTTTTTTTTATTGAGGTATAATTCATTTACAATACTATATAAGTTTCAAGTGTTTCAAGAGTTCACCATTATTCAATAATACTCATATAATAATAATCTAGTATTACCTACTATGTGTCAGGTACTTCTCTAAACATTCTACTTTGACATTACTCTCTTGGACTGCTCAAATAAAGAGATTTATCAACAACAGGCTAGAAAATTAAAACCAAGCCCTTATTTGTAATAATTTTAAAAATTTTCTTGATCTTAAACTAGCAAAATTTATTTTGAGCTTCCAACATGAAGCCATTAAAGATGAAGTTGGGACGGGATGAGAGTGATGGTCACAACCTGTTATGAGGGAGTATAAGAACACAACACATTTTAAAGATCACAGTTCAGTTCAGTTCAGTCGCTCAGTCATGTCCGACTCTTTGCGACCCCATGAATCGCAGCATGCCAGGCCTCCCTGTCCATCCCCATCTCCCGGAGTTCACTCAGACTCACGTCCATCAAGCCCGTGATGCCATCCAGCCATCTCATCCTCTGTCGTCCCCTTCTCCTCCTGCCCCCAATCCCTCCCAGCATCAGAGTCTTTTCCAATGAGTCAACTCTTCGCATGAGGTGGCCAAAGTACTGGAGTTTCAGCTTTAGCATCATTCCTTCCAAAGAAATCCCAGGGCTGATCTCCTTCAGAATGGACAATCACAAGTGTTGCTTAAAAGGCAATGGCAAGTGCTAAGGACAAACACAGATCAAGTGAATACAGAAAAGGCAAAGGAGACCTAAACAGAGATGTCAGCAATAAAAACATGATTAAACAGGAGGCATAGTGAAAATAAAGTCATCAGAAAAATATTTTGAAAATTTCAACCTATCAAGAAGCCATGGTGATATATTCAAGGGATTAAAAACAAACAAACAAACATGGAGAGGATCAGGGTCTCTTAGAAATAGAAAGCTAGATAAATAAATAAGTACCAACATGTTCTTCGGTTATTGAGAGCAAGGACCTGGCTTAATTCATGATTCCTTCTATAGCATCCAGCACTGTGCCTTACACAGCATAGGAGCTTAGTGAATACTTGTAATGACAAGTGGATGAATGCTGTTTTTCACTCAGTATCCTTCTTTCTGAGGGTCACATGATGCATTTCTCTTTAGGTTTAATAGTGAAAACTTTGAGAGAGGGAGGGAGTTAGTTATATAACCTTCAACCTCACAACACTGTGGAGTTCATCATTATATAACGTGAGCTTCCTTCTTAGAGTTTGAAATATCACCTCTTTCAATTTAGAGTCCATGTCATTCTTTCCAGTCATAGAGAAAGTGGTATCCTCCTTTTGCACCAAGGCTACTGAACAGCTGCAGATTCGGAAAGACATGAGTTTCATGCCCAGATTGCCCACTTACCGCTATGTGATCTTGGCACATTCTTTAGTAGTTTTTTTATCTCATTTGTATAATAATAACAGTAACAACACTGATAATAATAAACAGTCTTGTTGTAAAGGTTTAGATGATATAATTCATGTAAAGCCTGGAATTTAGAATACTGTAAGCATTTCATACATACTAGGTACCATTTGTTACCAAGTAAGAGACCAATATGGAGAAAGCAATGGCAACCCACTCCAGTACTCCTGTCTCGAAAATCCTATGGATGGAAGAGCCTGGAAGGCTGCAGTCCATGGGATCGCTGAGGGTCAGACACGACTGAGTGACTTCACTTTCACTTTTCACTTTCATGCATTGGAGAAGGAAATGGCAACCTACTCCAGTGTTCTTGCCTGGAGAATCCCAGAGACAGGGGAGCCTGGTGGGTTGCCATCTATGGGGTCGCACAGAGTCGGACACGACTGAAGTGACTTAGCAGCAGCAGCAAGAGGCCAATAATAAACTTATTAAATAAAGGTAATAAAGAATGAATGAATGAATGATGAACAATTCTGACTCTGCTCTTTTCTTTGAAATACCTCTTCAAGTTTCTATCTTCCCTGGTATACATTACTAGTTTACATATTGTATAATTAATAAATATTTTAATAATCACCATGGTTCCTTGGCTATAAATTGTCACTCGAGCAAAAAATCAATTTTTTGACATGAATGGGCATTAAAAACCATGCATTTTGGCACCTGTGTTTCAAGCTGAGAGATGTGAAACTTAGTGTTCTTATTTAAAAAAAAAGATAATATTGAGAGAAGGGAAGAAAATGTAACCTATTTTAATTAATTGAAGGGGATGTTACTTATTTCCAAATAATCTCAAAACAAATTAATTATAGTATAAAACAGAAAATATTTTGATTCATGGAAATAGAGAGAAGACAAGACACCAGTGGAGTTCATTTGTTTGTCATAATATGTTTCTATGGAGAAAAAAAAGCAAAACAAAAACAAAAATAAAAATTCACTTATTTAATTGAAGGAGAGGAAGTGCAATATTCTTTAACACCAATGATACATTTGTGTGCTTGTTTGTTTCTATAAACTCTGTTATACAGAATCAATTTGTATAGTGTACTTTATGTTATTCAATGTCTATGAATACTTTAAAGTATGTTACAGAAAAATACATAAAAACACTCATGCACACACAAATGCATTGTCCAGTCATTAGATCAGGCACTGTGACAAACTGTAGTTATCACTTTTTACTATACACCTGTGAGACTGAGTCTACCGTTACCTCATTTTACAAAGAAGCACAAGGAGAATAAAAAAGTGATATGAACAAAGTCACAGAGCTATTCAGAGGCCAAGCCAAAACATGAACTTAAGTTTTTATCATACACAAATTCTGAAGATAACCATCATTCCATGAGACAGTCATTCATTCATTATACTTTCCCTAGTGGCTCAGAGGTTAAAGCGTCTGCCTCCCAATGCGGAAGAATCGGATTCAATCCCTGGGTCAGAAAGATCTCCTGGAGAAGGAAATGGTAACCCACTCCAGTATTCTTGCCTGGAGAATCCCATGGATGGAGAAGCCTGGTAGGGTACTGTCCACAGGGTCACAAAGAGTCAGACATACATTTATTGAAGACCGAGTATATTTGGGCTTACTGAGTGACTTCCCTTTCACTTTTCACTTTCATGCATTGGAGAAGGAACTGGTAACCCACTCCAGTATTCTTGCCTGGAGAATCCTAGGGACAGGGAGCCTGGTGGGCTGCCTTCTATAGGGTTGCACAGAGTCGGACATGACTGAAGTGACTTAGCAGCAGCAGCAGCAATGGTAAAGAATCTACCTTTGTTTGCTATTATTTTCTCCCATTCTGAAGGCTGTCTTTTCACCTTGTTATAGTTTCCTTTGTTGTGCAGAAGGTTTTAATTTTAATTAGGTCCCATTTGTTTATTTTTGCTTTTATTTCCAATATTCTGGGAGGTGGGTCATAGAGAATCCTGCTGTGATTTATGTCGGAGAGAATTTTGCCTATGTTTTCCTCTAAGAGTTCTATGGTTTGTGGTCTTACATTTGGACCTTTAATGCATTTTGAGTTTATTTTTGTGTATGGTGTTAGAAAGTGTTCTAGTTACAGTTTTTTACAAGTGGTTGACCAGTATTCCCAGCACCACTTGTTAAAGAGATAGTCTAATTTTGCCTATGTTTTCCTCTAAGAGTTCTATGGTTTGTGGTCTTACATTTGGACCTTTAATGCATTTTGAGTTTATTTTTGTGTATGGTGTTAGAAAGTGTTCTAGTTACAGTTTTTTACAAGTGGTTGACCAGTATTCCCAGCACCACTTGTTAAAGAGATAGTCTGTTCTCCATTGTATATTCTTGCCTCCTCTGTTGAAGATAAGGTGTCCATAGGTGTGTGGATTTATCTCTGGGCTTTCTATTTTGTTCCTTTGATCTATATTTCTGTCTTTGTGCCAGTACCATACTGTCTTGATGACTGTGGCTTTGTAGTAGAGACTGAAGTCAGGCAGGTTGATTCCTCAAGTGCCATTCTTCATTCTCAAGATTGTAACTGACAAAGAATTAATCTCAAAAATATACAAGCAATGCTGAAGCTCAATTCCAGAAAAATAAACAATCCAATCAAAAAGTGGGCCAAAGAACTAAACAGGCATTTCTCCAAAGAAGACATACAGATGGCTAACAAATACATGGAAAGATGCTCAATTATCAGAGAAATGCAAATCAAAACCACAATGAGGTACCGTTTCATGCCAGTCAGAATGGCTGCGATCCAAAAGTCTGCAAGCAATAAATTCTGGAGAGGGTGTGGAGAAAAGGGAACCCTTTTACACTGTTGGTGGGAATGCAAACTAGTACAGCCACTATGGAGAACAGTGTGGAGATTCCTTAAAAATCTGGAAACAGAACTGCCATGTGACCCAGCAATCCTGCTACTGGACATATACACTGAGGAAACCAGAATTGAAAGAGACACGTGTACCCCAGTGTTAATCGCAACACTGTTTATAATAGCCAGAACATGGAAGCAACCTAAATGCCCATCAGCAGATGAATGGATAAGAAAGCTATGGTACATATACACAATGGAATATTACTCAACCATTAAAAAGAATACATTTTAATCAATTCTAATTAGGTAGATGAAACTGGAGTCTATTATACAGAGTGAAGTAAGCCAGAAAGAAAAACACCAATACTGTATACTGCATATATATGGGATTTAGAAAGGTAGTAATGATAACCCCATATGCCAGATAGCAAAAGAGACACAGATGTATAGAACAGTCTTTTGGACTCTATAGGAGAAGGCGAGGGTGGGATGATTTGGGAGAATGGCATTAAAACATGTATATTATCATATGTGAAATGAATCACCAGTTCAGGTTCAATGCATGATACAGGGTGCTTGGGGCTGGTGCACTGGGAATACCCAGAGGGATGGGATGTGGAAGGAGGTGGGCAGGGCGTTCAGGATGGGGAACACGTGTACACTTGTGGTGGATTCATGTCAATATATGGCAAAACCAATACAATATTGTAAAATAATTAGTCTCCAATTAAAAAAAAAAAAGAATTCACCTTCAAATAGGAGACCTGGGTACAATCCTGCTTTGGGAAGATCCCCTAAAGAGGAAAATGGCAACCCACTCCAGTATTCTTTCCTGAAAAATCCCCTGGACAGAAGAGTCTGGTCTGTTGCAGTCCATGGGTTCTCAAGAGTTGGACATCACTTAGTGACTGAACCACTACCAAATCTATATGAGGAATCATACCAGATATTGAACATACAAATTCCAATAGGGTAAAGAGTCTGCTTCCTTCATCAATATCACTGTCTAACAAGGAAAATAAACAATCTAATGATGAGTACATTACAGTGTGAAGCACAATATGATAAAGAAGCCCTACTAGAGTGTTGGGTCAGTGCCTAAAACTTTCAGAAAGTGTTTCATTAAGAAAGGAGCATACACCATTCCTGAAACAAGAGTAGACATACACCAAACCCTAGACAAGAGGAGGAAGACTGAATCTACAGGCTATTTAGGAATCTGCTGTGTTAGCTTGCAAAAACTTGGGGAAGTATTTAGATACTGACAATGGAGGGTACATTTAGATTGTTGTGATGAATTCCAGAGGCTGATGGGGTCAGGCACAAAAAGTAAAAAAAAATGCAAGCTTAAGATATCAGCCTAATAAGTTGCTGTGAAGCTCTACTAACTTTGCTTTGAATTTAAAATCACTTTTCATTCCCACACCAAGGTCAGCAGACTAAAGCATCATTGGTACAGTGTTTTACCACATTTATCTCCTTCAAACTCAGAGGATGACCTGCTTTATATCTCACTTAGAATGCCCAGGGATGTCTGAATTGCCTATTACACCATGAGAAGATGTTCTCACTTAGAAAATAATATAGAACCATGCTTTGAGAGCTATTTTCAAGATTTGTTATCTCAGGGAACATGACAATCTAACACAATTTGGTGACCAGGTAAAGAAGGAAGAGGAAAAAAAAAATAAATAAACCAAACCCTGCAGAATATAAGCACAGCAATAAGGGAATTAATTCTCCATAATTCATTTACTATTGATTAGTTCTTTCACAACAGCACCTGCAATACAATATTCAGGTACTGAAATAGCCAAGAATTAAGAACTCTAATTAGAAGTATCGTTGAGTCAGCAGTGAACACACATGGGGCAAGGTAAGCTAATAACAGGAACACTTTATTAAGGCATAAGTCACAGGTTGACCTGCTTCCAGCTATACCCGCAGCTAAGTGATGCAGGAGCTAAAATCCTGACAAAGCAAGTCAAAGGACCATCAGATGGCCCTAAGCAGAGCTAATTCTTAAAAGGGCACTTTTCAAAAGAGCAGTGCCCAGCATTCTCTGTAGAAACCTTCTTTAAGATGTTATCTCATAATAAGCAACCCTCAGCCCACTTAATTGATGATTTTCAAGATGAACAAAGTTGTAGATAAATGAGACAAAATGGGCAATAAATTCTAGGCAACATTTTATTTTTTGCAGAGCTGTGTGAAAGGCAACTGAAAAAGAAATCTGACAGGATGAAAAGTAAGGCTGTAAGGAAATGCAAGAATGGATGATAGAGAAAGAAAGAAAGGGGAAGAAAGCAGATTGAAAATATGAAATTTTTCTCTAATGCTGTGGGGCCCTCGAACAAAATGTGTTTGTTGTTTACAGTTACATTTGTCGGCTCCATCAATGTTTAAAGTAAGTTTACTGTAAATGGGAAGAAATCATTTATGAAACATTTTCTTTTTTTCTAAACAGGTTTATTTATGACCTTTGTTGCTCTCTCTCTTAAAATCATATTGATAGGAGAAAGCGTGCTTACACGGGAAAGCTTGATTTGATATTGGTTTATTTTAAGTGGTGTCTGGGTTATTCTGCCAGTTTCTCAAATGCTGTTAATTCACATTGGTAAGAGAAAACTAAAGACAACCCTGATTTGCTGGTATTTAGTGTATAAAAATCTTATAATCAGAGGCCTTAGATTAGGTCTAACTATATATATTCATTTAGTTGACCTAATTTATTCATATTAGCCAGTCTTTTTTTTCCTATTATTTAATATTAAATTTTAGAAATTTATAACAGATGATTTAAGGTAGATCCTTTAATTTAGACATAAAAAATGTGAGGACGTCAGTGCTGAACTAGTTCAAGGTTACCAGATTAATTAATGGCAAAATGTGCTAAACAAAAAAGTATTTGGACTAGTTGTCTAGTGTCCTCATTAGTATCACCTGCTATATCTATGATTTTAATATTACATGAAATATGAGTTACATAAAATGAAGGGATGCAGGCTATGTACTGATTTCTCAGTGACACAGTTCAGTTTCTTTCTCTCACATGTATTCCACTTTGAATTCTTCTAGCTTGACCCTCNTATGGCATTTATTTTTCAATTTGTTAATGTGGTGAATTACATTGATTGATTTGCGAATATTGAAGAATCCTTGCATCCCTGGGATAAAGCCTACTTGGTCATGGTGTATGATCTCAGTGACACAGTTCAGTTTCTTTCTCTCACATGTATTCCACTTTGAATTCTTCTAGCTTGACCCTCCCAAATTAAATTTTGAGAAATGTTATCAATTATGTTTAAGAGCTTTATAAGTTAATTAACTGAATTTTATCAGCATCATTTTAAACCTCTGAAACCCTTCTGCAAAAAAAAAAAAAAATCAAATATCTTCATGTCTACATGCACAAAATCACCAACAACTTTATAATTGTCTTTTATTTTTAAATATCAAAACACAGTTTCTAAAAGTATAGGTCATTTTTTTTAAGATGAATGCTAGAAGGCTAGTGTCTTAAAACAGTGAAAAGAGGTAAACACTTGCTCCTTTAAATGGAAAAAAATATATCTGGAGAAAAATTACAGTCATTAAAAATCTTAGAGCATGAGCTGCTCTAGAGGCAATTTCTGTAAATACAGTCTTCGTCTATTCTCTCACTTAGCAATTAACTGGGTTTGAGAAATGTGAATTTTATTTTTTATATCAATCTTCCATGTGTTTGACTCAAAATACAGAGCGAGGAGACATATGATTACATGTAGTCATTTATGTACAGGTGGCACTAGACCAATTAAGCTACATTTTTGCTCAAGTGAAAATGATAAGCCAAGATGAGAACAAAGCAGAAAATGAATAACATTGTGTAATCACATATCTTACTTCATACAGCTAAGCAGAATGTCATCATCTTCTTAGCTTAATATTTCTCATTGGTGGTTCACACCCTTGCAAATTTCCTGAGTAAATTTTGAAACTGACCACCATACATGGAGGGCTGCTGCTGCTGCTGCGTCACTTCAGTCGTGTCCAACACTGTGTGACCCCATGGACTGCAGCCCACCAGGCTACTCCGTCCATTGGATTCTCCAGGCAAGAATACTGGAGTGGGTTGCCATTTCCTTCTCCAATGCATGAAAGAGAAAAGTGAAAGTGAAGTCGCTCAGTCTGTCAGACTGTTAGTGATCCCATGGACTGCAGCCCACCAGGCTACTCCGTCCATTGGATTTTCCAGGCAAGAGTACTGGGGTGGGGTGCCATTGCCTTCCCCGACATGGAGAGCAAGCAGAGACAAAAGAAACAGGCAAACTATTCCAGATTGGTAGGTGGCAGGTTTATTAACCAAGGGGACTTATATACACAAGACTTGTCTTATGCGGCCACTAGATGAGTATATCTCCATATCTCCCCACCAGAATCTAAAAGTTTGAGACCTTAATTGGGTTCAATCACATATTCAGTCCTGATAGTCTCAGCAGTACATTGCTCTCTCAAGGCTGTGTTGTTGAAACAGCTCCTAGTGTGAGGACTATGTACGGTATCTACCTTTCAAGAACAAAGAAGGGAGTGAGGAGCCTCTGATAGCCCAGCTGCAGCTGGTGGGTTAATCAGCACTCATGGCCTCTTAATGACCTTCTCCAACACTAGCAGCTGTTACTGGTCCCACTTTTACGTGCCCTCAAGAAGAATATTTTTTACAGTATATAAAACTGAAAAAAATTAGAATGCGATTGTTGCTATCACCACTACAAATGATTGTTTCTACAAGTCTCCCACACAGTGTTCAGATTCAGTATCATCAGATATACTCAACCTGGAGAAAAAAAANTGCCCTCAAGAAGAATATTTTTTACAGTATATAAAACTGAAAAAAATTAGAATGCGATTGTTGCTATCACCACTACAAATGATTGTTTCTACAAGTCTCCCACACAGTGTTCAGATTCAGTATCATCAGATATACTCAACCTGGAGAAAAAAAACATTGGCACTGAATTCTAATAATGAAGAACCATATTCTGAAATTATCCTGAGGGCCTGAGAAGCACTCTCTTTTAGTACTGCAGGAAATTCTTTGTGCTTCCAGTATACTCTTGTGACTCTCCTCTTAAAAACATGAAAATAAAAAAGAAAAATTCCTTCAGAAATCTCATTTACAACTTATGGAATTATCTACTACTAGAATTCACTCTTCTAAGTACATAGATGGGATTACTCATTATTGTTTTCAATTATGATAAATAAATTTACTAGAGACTTCATATTGTTGCCTGAATATTGTGGTATATGTGTTTATTTGTGTGTGTGTGTTTCTTTCAAGTTAGAATTGTACAAAAATGCCAAGTAAGATTTTGAAAAGTTTTCCCATGTATTTTACTAAAGATTAAATTTCAGAATATGTTGACAAAATGATTGCTATTTTTTTGAGAATTTACTATTTGCTATTCACTGTCTTAGGATATATCTCAAGTAGAGATCTATTAAAGCAATGTGGCAATATTAGCTGTATAATAAAATTTTTAAATTAATCCTTTAACATTAAAATTATAATTATTAAACTGTAAATATATAATATTTCAAGCAATTCTCATGTATGTAGGTGTGTTTTTTAGTGTGATCAGTGATAAAAAGTAATGCTTTTTAAAGAATATTAAGTATTCAATAAAACTTTTTTCAAAGATAACAGATACTTTTAAAGGCTTATTATCTTGATAATAAAACTTTTCTGTCTGATTGTAATTATTTACAAAGACTTTCAGCAAAGTTAAAAGCAGAGAATGAATCATGCTTTCCATGTCTGGTAGATAGCAAATGAAAGGAATCAATTTTGGTCTAGTCAGGAACAGCTGGAAGGGGAAGGAAAGGGCAGATATGGCAGCTGAGGGTACCTAGTTCCCAGTGGCACTAGGTAGTCACAGACAATCCCAGATGATCACTACTTTGAAAGAGTGTTGGGTTGCTTGTCTTATTTTTTTTTTAACTTAAACACAATATACTTAAAAAAAACCACACACACACACACACACGCAATCCCTTAAGATGATCATGAAACATCTTTGGTGGTAAAATACAGTTTTATTGATGTCTATTAAAAAATATAGACATCAGAATCATATCTACATATTGTATAGTGCTGAAAAAGTTTAGAGAAAAAAAAGATGCTTCTGAGGCTTTGATGAAAGCTAACAATGAATTTGACTGAGTTCTGTGTCATCTCTCCGGTGGTCATAAGTACACTTGATGTATCTTGGAAAATATAGGAAGCAAAAGACATATCAAGAGTAAACAGTCATAATTTATAAAGAGATACACTACAGTTTTCAGAAAGCCAAGGACTTATAGGAGGATTTATCAACTGAGAACTGATTCTTTTAACCAAATATGATCCAGTCTTTCAGGGCCATGCATCATTCATTGAAATTCTTTTTATGTAGAATTTCTTGCTTTGTAAATCTTAAGGTAACTATCATATTTGTTATTAAAGAATTGTGTTTCCTACAACCTAGAGGGGTGGCATGAGGTGGGAAGTGTGAGAGAGTTTGAAGAGGGAGTGGAAATATGTACACCTATGGCTGATTCATGTTGATGTATGGCAGAAACCAACACAACAATTTAAAGCAATTATCCTCCAATTAAAAATAAATAACTTAAAAAATAATGAACTGTGTTTCCTAAATTATTTATCTCTACATTTTCTTCAATCAAAACTTCATTATTTTATATTGTTTCTTATTGATTAACACCTACATAAGTTTCTTGGGAAACTTTTACACTGCTTTGCATTTATGTTTAAATCATTTGTTACAAATTCAAATTGCAGTTCTTCTTTTAATTTGGTAATAATTACTTGAGTATATTCAAATAACCACAATCTAATTAGTTTCTTATGAGTTAAATAACACTATCCAGACTCAATTGCTATTTGGATACAAGTCGTTGATTTATATGAAAAGATAATAAATGTCTCATTTTCTACACATCATCTTTATTCACTTGAATTTTCCCATCAGTAAAATTTAAATTTTTCTAGATCTAAAAATTAAGTAATGAGTAATGCTATTGTACTATTATCTTGCTTCATCATTTTTCATTATATCTAACACTTTAATTTCTCATGTTTTCCAAAAAACAAGTATATTCAGAATAAATGTTCAATAGTTTCCCTTCTTCTGTATCTAAATGGAGCCTAACTCTTTAGTCCTAAAGACTGTTTCAGAGAAGAAAATAGAAAGAGCTAAGGTCAGCCACTATCTTTCATGTTTGGGAAAATTCAAATAATTGACAAGATATTTAATGAAATAAGATGGAGAAGTGTATTTAAAACAACGGGAGAATCAAAGTGGGAATGTAGGGGGTCAATTCAGAGACAATAAAATCAAAGAAATGTCCATAACAGAAGAAAATTAAATAATGCCTCCAAATGTAATAAGAACAACAAGGGATTTACTTAAAATGAATATTTCATAAATATTAAAGAATTATAATCCTTATGTATTCTGCATTCTAATATTTTGTGATAGTTTCTCCAAACATTTCTCCTAGTTATTCATCTATATAGCAATGTTTATTTTGTTATCTTTACATTTATAAAAACTAAATTTTGGAAGATTTCTTGTCCCTACAGCAACATTGCAATATGCTGTTAAATCCGTAATAAACATTAATGTAAAATATCTGACATTAACGTTCTAAATTACATTAACATGAGACTTAGAACTACAGAAAATAATTAGGAAAAAAGCCACAAATCCATTAATAGAAAAGACAAAAATATATAGATTGAGTTGTGTGTATATGTATTTATAAATGGCATTAAAAATTTCCAAAACATATTATACACTAGCTATCTCTATTTTTTCTTTAGGAAGAGAAAAATTAATTTACTTTTTATTAAGTAAAAATATTAATTTTCAAAAGTTAAAAAAAGAGTCTGATAATGTAAAATTGTCTTTTATAGAATAGTATACAATCTCTCCAAATCTCCATAATTTTCTGGATTTATACATTAGATCTTTCTTTTCCAGTAACCTGAAGGACTCTATTTTCTGGTGGTTTTTACATTCTATTTTTTCATGCTTTTTAAATTCTTTGGGTATCTCACATTTAAGTGTTAGTTTTCATTCTTTTTTTTCTTTTTTTTTTTTTAGTTTTCATTCTTGAGTAGTTTCTATTTTCAAGAGAAAATCGGATGTTTCTTAGGTTGTCACATCCACCTTCATAGCTTTAATATCGTCTATTTTCCCAGTGATTCAGTCATAAAGAATCTGCCTGTAATTCAGGAGACATGATTCCATCTCTGGGTCAAGGAGATCCTCTGGCGGAGGAAATAGCAACCCAGTCTAATATTTTTCCCTGGGAAATGCCATGGACAGAGAAGCCTGGTGGGTTACAGCCCATAGGGTTGCAAAGAGTCAAGCATGCATGCATACACTAACAGTTTTGAAATTAATATTAATATTTCTAACTCTAATACCTTTGGAGTTCTCCATCCCTTCAAGAGAATTCTATTCACTTATAAATATATTTTGGAACATAAATGAGAGAAATTCATGGTTGAGATGAAATTCACCAACTCCCTGAACATTCTCATGGCCCAGGGCTAGTATAGTGTGAGCTTTCTTTGATGTGAGTTTGAAGCCACAGGCAGTACTTGACAGAGCCACCTGCAAAGCTATTGGAAGGCAAAAGACTGGCTGGCTTCAGGAGGTAGAATGTGACTATATGATTTACAGTATTACAGAGAGTAGATCAAGGGAACTGAGACCTCCAATCACAATTTCATTTGAACTTAATTTGATGTCTGATAGACAAATTTCTCTTCATAAACAACAAAGCAAAGAAATGGAATTTTTAAACAAATCAACTCCCAACAGATACTCGAAAGAGTCATTTATCCTCTTTTCTTTATCCTTTAAATACACAATTTATCTTCTATAAAAATTCATAGACCTTGGGTTAACTTGATTAAAGCCAATAAAAAAATGAATATTGTTTGCAAATATCATGAAAAGAGAAAAAAATACTTAAATATCACATTTTTCTTGATATAAAAATCATCCTCTAAACACTATATACATAAAATGTCAAAATTGCAGGGTTGATTCTAGTGTAATAAATACACAAATACCACCTTTGGAATGGTTACAATTCAATATGTTCATATGTAGCTAATAGTTTACTTAGTCCTAAATAATTATATCACTGTTTGAGTCCTTCGGGGCATGCTAACTATGTGGAGTTATTTTTCCATGGTCAGTTAAGGAATAAGAGATAGTAAGAGTCTGTTAGTAACCCAAAACCTATTAATGATGGCAGAGACATTTGTGTACAAGAAGTTATCATGACAAATGTAGAGAAAAGTTTTTTAAGATGAGCATTAATACAAATTCCATGCACTTTGTGGAATGATGTTCAAGTAGTCAGAACATTTGTTGCAATTAGGGTTCAGAGAATCAGAACCCCTAGACATACTAAATAAAATTCATTAAAGGGATTCTGCCATATGCAATTGTAAGAGCCAAATGGTCTCTGTGAGGCAGTTTTATTCATGTCTGCTGCTAGAGTTTGAAGTTCTCAAGGCAAACAGTTAGAACAAGAAAGATGAATGTAAAGTGGGGGTGATCAAGGACAAGGTAAAACCCAAAACAAGGGCTGATACAAAAATAAACTTGAATCCAATCATATGCATCTTTTACAGCTGTTGTAACAAATTACTACAAATTTAGGGGCTTAGCAAAAATTTATTATCATATAGTTCTGGAAGTCAAAAATCTGAACTAGGTCTTGTTAGAATAATATTAAGGTTTTTGTCAATATTCCTTCTATACACTCTAGTGGGGAATCTGTATCCTTGTCTTTTCCAGCTTCTAGAGGCCTCCTGCACTACTTGACTCACAATTTTTCCTTCATTTTATAAGTCAACTGAATAGCATCTTCAAATTTCCCTCTAAAATCATCTCTGTTTCCACTGTCACATCACCTTGTATATCTGACCCTCTTCTGTTCCTCTCTTAGAAGTTATCTCGTGATAATCCAGGATAATTTTTATCTTAAGTCTTAATTCAATGATATCTAAAAAGATTCTTTTATAATTAAAGTAACATATGGTCAGGTTTAGAGATTAGGGTTTTCCTCAGCTCAACGTTAAGTCATCCAAACCAAACTATTTGGAATGAATTTTTGTTTTTTAAAAGTCAAGTAATATACAACTAACATTTGGACTACTTTTTTTTTTTTTTAAGAACAAAGTGCTATAAAATGTGACAAAGAACTATTATCTCAATTTATATTGAGATAATAAAAATATCCTACCCTGCATATGTATTCCAAACGGTCTATTATATTCTAAAGTGCTACCTCTACATTTTTTGTTTGGAGCTGAATTTTTTTTTTTTTTTTCAGTTCAGTTCAGTTGCTCAGTTGTGTTTGACTCTTTGCCACCTCATGAACAGGCTTCCTGTCCTTCACCAGCTCCTAGAGTTTGGATACCTTTTCTTTGGAGTTGAATTTATTTTTTTCCTGCTTATTTCATTTGTTCCAAATGCCTGTGTTTTACTCTCATACTTCACATCTCAACAATTTCCACCAAGAACTGTATGCTTCTACCATTCTGTATATCTGAACTTTCTTCCAAAGTACCATTTCTCCATTATCTCCAAACTTTGTCTATGTTCTTAACTCTACCCAGAATTCCTTTCTCTATCTCAAACTTCCAAAGACTAACACCAGCTCCCATCCTTCTCATGCCCAGTCCCACTTCTGACTCTTTTCAAGTGTAATTCCTACTCAATTTTTACTCCTAACTTTTCTTCTAAGAAGACTTATTAAATAACTAATATTTATCTTCACACTTTTATTGTAACTGCATTTTAGTCTCTATATTTTCCATTAGAGTACAAACTCTTTGAAAACATGATCAGATTTTTATTCCAGGTATCTAACACACAAGATTAGTTGGGTGCAATCTCAAAAATGAAAGAATTATCACAGTTTGTTTACAAGCCAAACCATTCAATATCACATAATCCAAGTCTATATCCCAACCACTAATGTCAAAGAAGATGAAGCTGAACAGTTCTTTGAGGACCTATAAGACCTGTTAGAACTAACACCAGAAAAAGATGCCCTTTTCATCATAGGGAACCAAACTGCAAAAGTAGGAAGTCAAGAAATATCTGGAGTAATAGGCAGGTTTGGCCTTGGAGTACAAAATGAAGCAGGGAAAAGGCTGACTGACTTTTGCCAAAAGAACAAACAGGTCACAGCAAACACCCTCTTCCAACAACACAAGAGATGACTCTACCCATGGATGTCACCAGATGGTCAATACCAAAATCAGATCGATTATATCCTTTGCAGCCAAGATGGAGAAGCTCTATACAGACTAAAAAATAAGACTGGGAGCTGACTGTGGCTCAGATCATGAACTCTTTACTGAAACATTCACACTTAAATTGAAGAAAGTTGGGAAAACCACTAGACCATTCAGGTATGAACTAAATCAAATCAATTACGATTATACAGTGGAAGTGACAAATAGATTCAAGGGATTAGATCTACTAGAGAGAGTACCTGAAGAACTATGGATGGAGGTTTATACATTGTGCAGGAGGCTGTGTCAAAACTATCCCCAAGAGGAAGAAATACAAAAAGGCAAAATGGTTGTCTGAGGAGGCCTTACAAATAGCTGAGAAAAGAAGATAAGCAAAAGGCAAGGGAGAAAAAGAAAGATATACTCGTCTGAATGCAGACTTTCAAAGAATAGCAAAAAGAGATAAGCCTTCCTAAGTGATCAATGAAAAGAAATAGAGGAAAACAACAAAACAGGAAAGACTAGACGTCTCTTCAAGAAAATGAGAGATACCAATAGAACATTACATACAAATAAGGTCACAATAAAGACAGAAACTGTATGGACCTAACAGAAGCAAAAGATACTAAGAAAAGGTGGCAAGAATACACAGAAGAACTGTGCAAAAAATATCTTTATGACCCAAATAATCACAATGGTGTGATCACTCACCTATATCATTCACCTGGAATGTAAAGTCAAGCAGGCCTTAGGAAGCATCACTATTAATAAAGCTAGTGGAGATGATGAAATTCCAGCTGGGCTATTTCAAATCCTGAAAGATGATGCTGTGAAAGTGCTGCACTCAATATGCCAAAAAATATGCATAACTCAGCAGTGGCCACAGGACACGAAAAGTTCAGTTTTCATTCCGATCCCAAAAAAAGGTAATGCCAAAGAATGTTTAAACTTTTGCACAGTTGCACTCATCTCACATGCAAGCGAAGTAATGCTCAAATTTCTTGAAGCTAGGCTTCAACAGAACATGAACTGAGAAATTCCTGATGTTCAAGCTGGATTTAGAAAAGACAGAGGAACCAGAGATTAAATTGCTAACATCTGCCGGATCACTGAAAAAGAGAATTTTAAAAAAACATCTACTTTTGATTCATTGACAATGCTAAAGCCTTTGGNCTTGAAGCTAGGCTTCAACAGAACATGAACTGAGAAATTCCTGATGTTCAAGCTGGATTTAGAAAAGACAGAGGAACCAGAGATTAAATTGCTAACATCTGCCGGATCACTGAAAAAGAGAATTTTAAAAAAACATCTACTTTTGATTCATTGACAATGCTAAAGCCTTTGGCTCTGTGGATCACAACAAACTGTGGAAAATTCTGAAAGAGATAGGAATACCAGACCACCTGACCTGCCTCCTAAGAAAACTGTATTCAGGTCAAGAAGCAAAAGTTAGAACTGGACATGGAACAATGGACTGGTTCCAAACCAGGAAAGGAGTGTTTCAAGGCTATATATTGTCACCCTGCTTGTTCAATTTATATGCAGAGTACATCCTAGGAAATGCTGGGCTGGATGAAGCTCAAGCTGGAATCAAGATTGCTGGGAAAATATCAGTAACCTCAGATATGGAGATGACACCACCCTAATAGCAGAAATCAAAGAGGAACTAAAAAGCCGCTTCATAAAAGTGAAAGAGGAGAGTGAAGAACCTGACTTAAAGCTCAGCATCCAAAAACTAAGACTATGGCATCCAGTCCCATTACTACATGGGAAACATCTGGTCCCATTACTTCATAGATGGGGAAATAATGGAGACAGTGAGGTACTTTGTGTTTTGGGGCTCCAAAATCGCTGCAGATGGTGACTGTAGCCATGAAATTAAAAGACTCTTGCTCTTTGGCAGAAAACCTATGACCAACATAGACAGCATATTAAAAATGCAGAGACATTACTTTGCCAACAAAGGTCCATCTAGTCAAACTATGATTTTTCCAGTAGTCATGTATGGATGTGAGAGCTGGACCATAAAGTTAGCTGAGCTCCAAAGAGTTGATGCTTTTGAACTGTGGTGTTGGAGAAGACTCTTGAGAATTCCTTGGACTGTAAGGATATCAAACCAGTCACTCCTAAAGGAAATCGGTCCTGAATATTCACTGGAAGGACTCATGTTGAAGGTGGAGCTCCAACAGTTGGCCACCTGATGTGAAGAATTGATTCTTAGAAAAGCCCCTGATGCTGGGAAAGATTGAAAGCAAGAGGAGAAGGGAAAGACAGATGATGAGATGATTGGATTGCATCACTGACTGATGGGCATGAGTTTGACCAAGCTCTGCGTGTTGCTGAAGGACAGGGAAACCTGGCGTACTGCAGTTCATGGGGTCACAAAGGGTCAAACACAACTGAGCAACTGAACTGAATTGAACTGAACACATTACAGCTAGTGCAATATACTTTAATGGATGAGTTTGTATTAATTTTATTTGTCCTTTCTTCATTTGTAATCTGATTTATAATGTTTATATACAATTCATCAATGTTCAGTTTAATTTTGCTTTAGTCTTGCTGAAGACAATATTCTCACTTCTTTAAATCATATGTATGTTCAAGAGACAATTACTATCATCTTATACAAGAAATCAGACACCAAAACACATTGAGTTACGTGTTCTTGATCACAGCTAATAAATAACTACACCCAACTTTCATTTCCTATCTTCCAGTTTTGTGGTCTTTCTCAGTCAAGTTATTAACATTCAGTTGCTCATAAAGTTTTTTATATCTGTCTAATTAAATGTTCTCAGGTGCATATCAGTACTTCTATAATTTAATTAATCTTTTACTTAATTTTATTTCACTGTTAATTTTTATATTTTTTTACATTTGCAACCTGATATTCTTAGTTGATCATTACCATTAAGTACCAATATTAAATATAGATGCATTTTTTAGCCTCCATGTGAAAAAATGCATTTATTCTTATGCACATCCTTCTGCAGTTGTAGTATCATCATCAATTTTCCTCCTTCTTTATGCCTCAGCTTCCACTTAGAGAGAAGAAACTGGAATAAATGTTATAGCCTGTATTAAATTACTTACTTCTTTTTTTCAATATTGACATTCCAAAACTATTATTGTATTTTGATATCCATATCAATTGTATAATTCATCAGGGTTAAAATTTGAAGGACATTTTGAATCAGAAAAATGCAGTATATTGTCAGTGAATTTAAAAATTGGTAGAAAAATCTCTTTGTTGATAAAAATCACTGTACAAAATCATGTACACAAACCTGTAAGCAAGGGAAAATAGGTGGCAATAAATTTTGCTTCCAGAATTTCTTTGGATTAAAAAATAAGAGAGATTATATAGACAGTCTTGGGCTTCTCAGGTGGCAATAGTGGTAAAGAACCTGCCTACCAGTGCTGAAGACGTAAGAGACACAGGTTTGATCCCTGTGTTGCAAAGATCCCCTGGAGGAGGACATGTCAGCCCACCCCTGTATTCTTGCCTGGAGAATTCCATGGACAGAGGAGCTTGGCGGGCCATGGTCCACAGGGTCGCAAAGAGTCGGACGTGACTGAAGTGACTTACCATGCATGCAGACAGCCTTGGAGAAATAAACTAGCTCATGAGGAGCAGGGTTTTGCTATCTATCTCATTGTCTAGCATATAATTTAAACTGATCTTTTCATAAGACATAAAGATTCTGTGTGTGTCTAATTGCATATTAATATTATACTATATATCTTATTATTGGAATAAAACAAATCATGGTGCCAATTGTGTGTATTACTAAACTCTCATGGTGTATTGGCTACCTATTACAACATACCAAATTACTCCAAACAGTGACTTATAGCAACAAAGATAATTCTAACACGTGTTATCACAACTAAACTTCTTATCTAGACAGTGTATTTAAGACAACTAAACTTCTTAGCTAGACAGTGTGTTTAAGTCCAATAATAAAGTTATTGGACTCTATTTCCCTTCTGGTCGACAGCACTACACTTCAATATAATAACAGCTACCATGGAACATAATGCTGTGCCGCTCTATGCTTAGCTGCTCTCATGTCTGACTCTTTGTGACCCCACGGAACTGTAGCCCACCAGGCTCCTCTGTCCATGGCGATTCTCCAGGCAAGAATACTGGAATGGCTTGCTGTGCTTTTTTCCAGGGAATCTTCCCAACTGAGGGATTGAACCCAGGTCTCTCATATTGAGGACAGAACCTTGGGATCATCTTAAAGGGTTTTCCTGAAAACACACCAATGTGTTCAAATCTAATTTTGGCTAGTCAGCTCACAGCATTTTAAAATGGAACACCAGTAGCACGTTGCTAACTCTGCAGATGCACAGTACTTGTAACTACTTCTGTTTCCTGGTACAGAATTATTGAATTAGAGACTTCATATGATGATACATTCAGTCAACTCCAATTGCTGGCCATAGGCAGAAAGATTCTGATTTAACCAAACTTTATACTATTCCTTCTTTGTTTGTGGAGAAGTTACCTAAAGACCAAGAATGCCTTTCTCATAGAACTAGGCTAAAAGTGGTAAGGACCAATTGGCACGCAGAAAGGATTCTTATTTTGTTTTGTTTTGCTTGGTTTTAACTTCACTACCATTTGCCTTACAACATAATTAGCATGAGTTTTACTCTTACTTTCTCTTCAAACTTCCTTTCTCCTGACATATCCATCAGTTCAGTTCAGTTGTTCAGTCATGTCTGACTGTTCCTGATGCAATGGACCAGAGCAGGCCAGGCCTCCCTGTCCATCACCAACTGTTGGAATTACTAACTCATCTCCATTGAATCAGTGATTCCATCCAACCATCTCATCCTCTGTCATCCCCTTTTCCTCCTGCCTTTAATCTCTCTCAGCATCATGGTCTTTTCCAATGAGTCAGTTCTTCATATCAAGTAGCCAAAGTATTGGAGTTTCAGCTTCAATGTCAGTCTTTCCAATGAACACTCAGGACTGATCTCCTTTGGGATGGACTGGTTGGATCTCCTTGCAGTCCAAGGGACTCTCAAGAGTCTTCTCCAAAACCACAGTTCAAAAGCATCAATTCTTCAGTGCTCAGCTTTCTTTACAGTCCAACTTTCACATCCATACATGACTACTGGAAAAACTTCAGCCTTGACTAGGCAGACCTTTGTTGACAAAGTAATGTCTCTGCTTTTTAATATGCTGTCTAGGTTGGTCATAACTTTACTTCCAAGGAGTAAAAGTCTTTTAATTTCATGGCTGCAATCACCATCTGCAGTGACTTTGGAGTCCCCAGAAATAAAGTCAGCCACTGTTTCCCCATCTATTTGCTATGAAGTAATGGGACTGGATGCCATTATCTTAGTTTTCTGAATATTGAGCTTTAAGCCAACTTTTCACTCTCCTCTTTCACTTTGATCAAGAGGCTCTCTAGTTCAAAGTAATGTCTCTGCTTTTTAATATGCTGTCTAGGTTGGTCATAACTTTACTTCCAAGGAGTAAAAGTCTTTTAATTTCATGGCTGCAATCACCATCTGCAGTGACTTTGGAGTCCCCAGAAATAAAGTCAGCCACTGTTTCCCCATCTATTTGCTATGAAGTAATGGGACTGGATGCTATTATCTTAGTTTTCTGAATATTGAGCTTTAAGCCAACTTTTCACTCTCCTCTTTCACTTTGATCAAGAGGCTCTCTAGTTCTTCTTCACTTTCTGCCATAAGGGTGGTATCATCTGCATATCTGAGGTTATTGATATTTCTCCTGGCAATCTTGATTTCAGCATGTGCTTCCTCCAACCCAGCATTTGTCATGATGTACTCTGCATATAAGTTAAATAAGCAGGGTGACAATATACAGCCTTGACATACTCCTTTTCCTATTTGGAACAGTATGTTGTTCCATGCCCAGTTCTAACTCTTGCTTCATGACCTGCATATAGGTTTCTCAAGAGGCAGGTCAGGTGGTCTGGTATTCCCATCTCTTTCAGAATTTTCCATAATTTATTGTGATCCACACAGCCAAAGGCTTTAGTATAGTCAATAAAGCAGAAATAGATGTTTTTCTGGAACTCTCTTACTTTTTCCATGATCCAGTGGAGGTTGGCAATTTGATCTCTGGTTCCTCTGCCTTTTCTAAAACTGGCTTGAATATCTGAAAGTTCACGGCTCACGTATTGCTGAAGCCTGGCTTGGAGAATTTGAGCACTACTTTATTAGCATGTGAGATGAGTGTAATTGTGTGGTAGCATTCTTTGAGCATTCTTTGGCATTGCCTTTCTTTGGGCATACCCATACCTAGCCACAGATCTAGAAAATCCGCTCAATTTTACCTCGTAAAGTCTGGTCTAAGAACCAGTGATTCTATTAACAGAGAAAATATATCAATGACTATTAAGTTAGAAAATATTTTCAATTAAATACAACGCACAAATTAAAATGTTTAAGTAGTTAAAATTCATTATTTTTTGCGGGTCCAACCAACAAAACTGTCTAGATATAGAAGCAAGTAGATGTAAAATTATATGGTTAGGCATGCTGCTGCTGCTGCTGTCGCTTCAGTCCTGTCCGACTCTGTGCGACCCCATAGACGGCAGCCCACCAGGCTCCCCCATCCCTGGGATTCTCCAGGCAAGAACACTGGAGTGGGTTGCCATTTCCTTCTCCATGGCTAGGCATGGGGAAGCTATATATGTATAAAGAATATATAGGCGCAGATAGATAAAATCAATGAAATGAACAAAAATAGACAACCAAATTTAAAAATTTTAAAGTACGACAGATCTCTCTCTCTCTAAAAGACACTATCTCAAGAAATCAATAAAAGAAACTTTCTGCTTTTCAGAAATGTTACAAAATTTCTTATCTATACATTCCAATATTCCTTCAGCACTTTTTAGATGCCTTCTCTAACATGCCTGTCACTTAAAAAGAAACTCATTTTAAATTGTGATGGCCGCTAGTGGATGGATGCCATAAAAGCAGAAACAGAAACACAGCAACTAATTAGAGAAATTAGATCCTATGTGCTGCATGAATCTCAAAAGAGAATTCTTTGCTGCATATAATTTAAAGAGACAACAAATTAATTTATGCATTTCTGTTTTTTAAATACAATGAATATGTTCAATCATCCTTAAGCTTTCATCTTTTTAGCCAATTTGTTTCAGAAACCATACCAACCTGTCAAGAACATGTATAAATTAAGAGAAGTTCTCAACATTGTTCAAAATAGAAAACCCACATACCAACTGTAAATAATGATTGTTTCCTTACCATAGAATTCAGAGACTAGCCAGGAGAATTAGAAGCAGAATTCAAAGACAAACAGCCAAATCCACATAAATTGTGAACAAACTGGACAAAGTTTCTTCCAAACCCCATTTGCAGTGATGACCCGTAACCTCATGCCAAATGAAGTCAAGGTATTTTATGGCCTTGTAGATGTTATAGTCCTTAATTCTTGCAAAGTTGTTCCTGATTCACCACTTGCCTTTATTACCTGACAAAACACGTGATGAAAATAATATTTCTTGAAAGTCCCTGTAACTCCCTAGTCCATAGGCTAGATGAATGATGTAACATTTGGTGGGAGATGCACTAGTTTGATGTTGGGATAAAAGCTGTCCATGAATGGGGAGTGGTCCAGAGCACTGAAATGCAGCAAAAGAATGCTGAAGGTCATCCTTCTCTAGTTAATATTTCTCTCCCTCTGGAATACTGTGGTGGAAAAATCAGTCTTGGAAAATGGCCTTGTGTGAGCCAGGCTTTGGAGTTACTTTTCCATACAGCAGGAAGAGAGCCTTGGCTACGTTTCTAAGGGCATGATAAACTGAGAGAGGTCTGAGTTTGATATCACTGGAAGCATTGTCAGCAAGCAACAGAGTTAAACTATCCTTTGATGCTTTATAGCCTGGCATCAACTTTTCCTCTGTACAGATGTAACTTTGGCCTGGTATCCTCTTCCAGTACAGTCCTGTCTTATCCACATTAAAACACAGCTCAGGTAAAATACATGTCTTCATCAGTAATTTCTCAAAATGTGTCAGGGAATTCCCAGGTAGCTACCATATCTGCACTCACACCTCACCACTTAGTTTCATGTTGTGAAGTCTGGCTTTAGCCCTGAATTGATGAAAAAAGATACACCCTCTGATTCTTCACTGTATTTCTTCAAGTCTTTATAGAAGTTTTCAACCTTCTCTTCAGTTAGCATTAAGCTGAATGGGACTCTGCACTGATGCTGGTCCTGTATCCACACACTTTGAGAAGTTTCTCCATCTCCTCCATTATTTCCCCCCATTTCTTGGCCATTATTATTGATATCCTTGGCACAGCAGACTTCACAGATCCCACGATCTTGTCTTTGTTCGCTAGACTCTTGCCAGTGTTTAAGTGAGTCATGCTATAAGAACAAGGGATATCTACCATTTTTTCCCTTGTGCCACTCACACAATTATTTTCTCTTTTGTTTCCATAGTTATTGCTTGGTGCTTCTTAGCAGATCCAGTTAATCATTGATACTTTTACACTTGCTTCTGGACATCCTGGGCTTGAAAGGAATATACTGTACTACTATATTCTGTATAATACTGTATGGTAAAGCACACAAAATTATACCTACTTGTAAAGGATGCACACACATGACAATATACACCAGACACATGAACTAACTTAGGTGATTGAACATGCAAGTGCATATGCACACGTCTTGAAATTCTGCAAGTTGATGGTTCATATGTAGAGGACTTACTGTATTCTAAAGTTGAAAATTCCTATTAAGTATTCCTATATTTCAATCCAATTTTAAATTTATTAAGTGAACAGGATATTTTTCAACATCCCAATTTTGTTACCATTCTCTTTATCTCATAGAATTTTAAGGAAATATAGAGATTGGTCAGACAGAGATGTGAATTCAGTCAGTTCAGTTGCTCAGTCATGTCTGACTTTCTGCGATGCCATGGACTGCAGCATGCCAGGCTTTTCTGTCTAGCACCAACTCCCAGAGCTTACTCAAACACATGTCCATTGAATCAGTGATGCCATCCAACCATCTCATCCTTTGTTGGCCCTTTCTCCTCCCACCTTCAATCTTTCCCAGCATCAGGGTATTTTCCAATAAGTCAGTCAGCATAAGGTTGCCAAAGTATTGGAGTTTCAGCTTCAGCATCAGTCCTTCCAAAGAATACTCAGGACTGATTACCTTGAGGATTGACTGCTTTGATCTCCTTGCCATCAAATGGATGCTCAAGAGTCTTTTCCAACAACACAGTTCAAAAGCATCAATTCTTAAGCACTCAGCTTTCTCTATAGTCCAACTCTCGCATCCATACATGACTACTGGAAAAACCATAGTTTGACTAAACAGACCTTTGTTGGGGAAGTAATGTCTCTGCTTTTTAATATGCTGTCTAGGTTGGTCATAGCTTTTCTTTCAAGGAGCAAGCGTCTATTTATTTTATGGCTGTAGGCATCATCTTCTGTGATTTTGGAGCCCCAAAACATAAAATATCTCACTGTTTCCATTGTTTCCCCATCTGTTTGTCATGGAGTGATTGGACTGGATGTCATGATCTTGCCTTTCTGAATGTTGAGTTTTAAGCCAACTTTTTCACTGTCCTCTTTCACTTTCATCAAAAGGCTCTTTGGTTCTTTGCTTTCACCATAAGGGTGATGTCATCTGTGTATCTGAGCTATTGATATTTCTCCCAGCCATCTTGATTCAAGCTTGTGCTTCGTCCAGCCTGACATTTCGCTTGATGTATTCTGCATATAAGTTAAATAAGCTCATGACAATATACAGCCTTGACACACTCCTTTCCTGATTTGGAACCAGTCTGTTGTTCCATGTCTTGTTCTAACTTTTGCTTCTTGACCTGCATACAGATTTCTCAGGAGGCAGATCAGGTGGTCTGGTATTCCTATCTCTTTCAGAATTTTCCACAGTTTGNAATAAGCTCATGACAATATACAGCCTTGACACACTCCTTTCCTGATTTGGAACCAGTCTGTTGTTCCATGTCTTGTTCTAACTTTTGCTTCTTGACCTGCATACAGATTTCTCAGGAGGCAGATCAGGTGGTCTGGTATTCCTATCTCTTTCAGAATTTTCCACAGTTTGTTTTACTCCACAGAGTCGAAGGTTTTGGCATAGTCAATAAAACAGAAGTAGATGTTTCTCTGGAATTCTCTTACTTTTTCAATGATTCAGTGGATGTCGGCAATTTGATCTCTGATTCCTCTGCCTCTTCTAAATCCAACTTGAACATCTGGAAGTTCACGGTTTTCCAAGCCTGGCTTGGACAGTCTTGAGCATTACCTTGTTAATGTGTGAGATGAGCATAATTGTGCAGTACTTTGGGCATTCTTTGGCATTGGAATGAAAACTGGCCTTTTCCAAACATGTGGCCACTGCTGAATTTTCCAAATTGGCTGGCATATTGAGTTCAGCACTTTTACAGCATCATCTTTTAGGATTTGAAATATCTCAACTGGAGTACTATCACCTCCAGTAGCTTTGTTCATAGTGATGCTTCCTAAGCCCCACTTGACTTCACATTCCAGGATGTTTGGCTCTAGGTGGGTGATTGCACCATTGTGGTTATCTGGGTCATGGTGATCTTTTTTGTATAGTTCTGTGTATTCTTGCCAATCTTTGTTAATATCTTCTGCTTCTGTTAGCTCCATATCATTTCTATACTTTACTGTGCCACAAGAAAAAGAAATGCAAACAAAGCACAATGGTTGTCAGAGGAAGCCTTACAAATAGCTGGGAAAAGAAGAGAAGTGAAAGGCAAAGGAGGAAAGGAAAGATACACCCATCTGAATCCAGAGATCCAAAGAATAGCAAGGAGCAAAGAAAAGTCTTCCTCAATGACCAGTGCAAATGAATAGATGAAAACATTATAATGGGAAAGACTAGAGATCTCTTCAAGAAAATTAAATATACCAAGGGAACATTTCATGCAAAGATGGACACAATAAAGATCGGAAGTGGTATGGACCTAACAGAAGCAAAATGTGTGAATTAGTGATATCTGTTTTACTAAAAGGTTGTGAAAAATGATAGGATATCAAAAGAGAATCTCCGCAGTCGTTAGGTGCCCAATATGCTACTGGAATGTGAAGTCAAGTGGGCCTTAGAAAGCATCACTAAGAACAAAGTTAGTGGAGGTGATGGAATTTGATTCATGGGGTCGCAAAGAGTCGGACACGACTGAGCGACTGAACTGAACTGAACTGAACTGAAAAGGTTGTGAAAACACAAGACAAAATAAGAGACAGTGAAACTAGTGATTTTAACTATCATGATAAAGTTTCATTACTAAAATCAGAGTACTTCATCTTTACCTATACGTTTATGTAACACCAGTAAAGAAAGAGTAAAGTCTGGAAATAAGCAAATATATATCTCAACCTTTAGTCATAGAAGAGAATTTTATAAATATTAAATAAAATAAAAACTACATCAATAACCTTTTCCAAATTCCTTTCTTACCAGTCATTCTTTACTCAACATAGAAAAATAAGTATTTTACACATTTTTTTCTTTTCTTTACAATACTTGATAATTGTATGAGAGAAAATATTTCATTGTAGAAACCCTATGTATGCTTCCAGACATTTCAAACTTAAGCTGGTCAAGATTTAAGTCATCAACTTTCTTCTTAACCAAAAAAAAAAAAAAAAAAGAAAAGAAAGAAAAGAAAAGAAAGGAAAGGAAAATAAAAGAAAACTTCAGATTTAAATATGTATTTTAAAATTCTCCAATAATACATAGCTGTCTGAATTCAACAATTTTCCATAAGGGACCAATATGTTCTCTAAAAAAAAAAAAAAACATGAGAATTTGTAGTATTTTCATAAAAGAAACTGCTTAATAGAAAACACAGCTACAAAACCCATTTTCATATATTAATATGGATATTCTACCCATAAATTAATTTGATATTCTACCCATAAAATGCAACAAGGACAAAGCCTGTGTAGGTTTGTGCCTATGTGTCTCTGTGTGGTATATGTGATGTGATTGTTTCTTCAAATTTTTTCTCTAGAGTTTTATAAGTTGGTGAATATTTAATACATCACAAAATTCCAGATCTCAGATTGATTTGTCTTCATTTCTTCAATCCTCTCTCCAAAAATTTAAACTGTTGCCAATTTCTACAGAGTTTATCTTCATCATGTCTTAAAAATTTCAGTTTTCAAGTTTGAAAATTTGTTTGTTTTCAAACAAGTTTTGTTTCTGTCCTTACTGTAGCAAATGTATTCTTAAATAGCTTTTCTGTCAGTTAATAAGCTATTCCAAATTTTGTACACAGTGAAGTCTTGAATGTCTCACATCCTTGTTTAAAATATTTTATTGTTTTCTCATTAAATGTAAAGACAAGTACTACTGAGTATGTCAATAATTATATGCCTATGTATTTTTTCCCATCAAGTTTTATGGTTCACTGCTCTTACCACTATTAGGTGGTACCTCCTCCTACTATTTCACTTCTACTTTTGCACACACACACTTCAGCCAAAACATATTATTCAAGGTTCACTGAAATTGTCTCACAGGTCCATCTTGTAGGCTGACTTTTCAATTTGCTGATAGTTTCTAAATAAATGATTGAATATAACGACATAAACAGTCACAGATATAGAGAATAAATTAGTGGTTACTAGTGGGGAGAAGGAAAGGGCAATGGGCAAATGGGGGTAGCAGATTTAGAGGTAAAATGTACTACATATAAAAAAATAAGCTATGAGGATATACTTTATAGCACAGATAATATAGCCAATATGTTATAATACCCTTAAATGAACTATAATCTATAAAAAATTTGAATAACTATGCTGCACACCTGTAACTAATATAATATTATAAATCAATTATATCTCAGTAAAAATAAATAAATAGATATTGATTTAGAAGTAAATTATATTAAAAGATTACATTAAAATGATGCTATAAATAGTACTTAAAGCAAAAATTACAACTAGTAAGACATGACTGAAAATAGATGCTGAAGACTAAGTTAAAGGTCAATCCAGAAAGATGGAATAAAACAGACAATAAGAAAAACAGAACAATTTAAAAAGATGGTAATGATAACCCTGTATGCAAGACAACAAAAGAGACACAGATGTATAGAACAGTCTTTTGGACTCTGTGGGAGAGCGAGAGAGTGGAATGATTTGAGAGAATGACATTGACACATGTATAATATCATATGTGAGATGAATCACCAGTCGAGGTTTGATGCATGATACAGGATGCTTGGGGCTGGTGCACTGGGATGACCCAGAGGAATGATATGGGGAAGGAAGAGGGAGGAGGGTTCAGGTTGGGGAACACGTGTGCACCCGTGGAAGATTCATGTTGATATATGGCAAAACCAATACAATATTGTAAAGTAATTAGCCTCCAATTAAAATAAATAAATTTATATTAATAAAAGAAAAACAGATTTAGATAAAATATATAAGAAAGTTTCCAGTAAAGTTTTTGTTGTCCCTTTTTTTTGAACACTGAAACTTGTGTAATACTCTGGCAAGATTGATATAGAAAAAATATATAATGAGCAGGTCAATGATAAACAGTATTGGAAGTTGAAATTGAAATGCTAATTTTAAATTCATAGACGTTTAAAAATACAAGAGGATGCTAAAGAAATATTTACACATTCTTACGCAAAATGGTAAAATGGAAAATAAAGAGGTGGCCTAATTAATGTCATAATTATTAAAGAATTTGGATCAGTGTTTTAAAAGTTCCCATATATAAAAGAGGCTATTTATAAAAGAAGTTACAAATAGATTTTTTCAAATATCACAATTTTTTCCAAAGAAAAAGTAATATATTCCTTTGACATTTTAAATGTACTCTATATAATGTGATGTCTTGTTTGATGGTTCAGACAGTAAAGAATCTTTCTGCAATGAAGGAGACCTGGGTTCAATCCCTGGGCTGGGAAAATCCCCTGGACAAGAGAATAGTTAGTGGAAATTTGCTATATAACACAGGGAACTCAACCTAGTGTGCTGTGACAACCTAGAGGGTTGGGAAGGGGTCAAGGGTAGGAGGGAGGTTCAAGAAGTAGGGAATATATGCATGCCTATGGCTCATTAATGTTGATACATAGCAGAAACCAACACACTATAAAGCAATTATCCTTCAATTACAAATTTTACAAATTAAAAAATAGTAACTAAAATAATAATAATTATGTGTCAATACTCATTCATTAATTGCAACAAATGAACCACAGTATTGTAAAGTGTTAATAGCGGAAACCATTTGAGCAAGTTCTGGGAGATGGCGAAGGACAGGGAAGCCTGGCGCACATGGGGTCACAGAGTTGGACTTGACTGAGCAACTGAACAACAGCAAATAGTGAAAACTGGGTGTGGGGTATATGCAAACTCAATTTCACTTTAAATCTGAAACTATTCTGAAAAGTAAAGGCTATTTCAAAATAAAATATGGCAAGATTTCTTTTTAAAAAAAGACTTTCTTTCCTTTTAGAATTTCATAATTTAAAAAAAGACATTTTTTAAAGCATGCAGTCTATCTCAAGTTAACATTCTATTTTAAAACAGGGTGTCTAAAGGATTGTGTAACCTAAATAAATGAACTAATAAAAGAATTGCAAAAAAATTTATCTCATAACTTCCTGATTAATCCTGTGAAAACAACTCTGTGATTTTATAACTTCCTTGCCAAAATAGACCTATGATTTCCAATTTCTTTTAAAATAGCATCTGCACTTCTGTTTGGCTTTAAAGTTTTATTCTGTCTTAATTCATATCAAAATCCGGTTTCCTATATCTTCATGACACAGTCCCTTTCTTCCAATCAAGATACCTACTCATATTTCCACATTGATATAAAAATAAATCAGAAAGAAAAACTAAGGATAAAATTTCTGTGCCTGGCAAACTTTCAGCAGTACAATTCCTTTTTCTCAAATATTCTTCCTCTTCTGTTGATGTTCTGCTCAAATTTTACCATCCAGCTCAAAATTTATAACTTACAGTCTTTTCTGATTGTATTTGCTTGGAATGAAATCACATTCTTTAAATACAATCCTTTCAAGAAACATGTCATTGTCTTCTACTGTAGGTAGTTACTAACTTTATTTTATTTATTTATTATTTTAATTGGAGGCTAATTACAATATTCTGGTGGTTTTTGCCATACATTGACATAAATCACCCAAGGTTGTATATGTAACTTTAAATTGTATCTTACATATGCTGGAGAGGATTTATACTATTCAATAAATATTTACCCAACATGGCACTAATGTAAGCTAAAAGACTTAAATGGAAAGGAAGTAAATCTATGAGATTCAGATCTCAGTATATATTTTTTATGTTTGCAGGAATTTACTTTGCAATTCTACACACATGATCAAAATGCATCTTAGAATTTCTTTTGCAAAAAGAATTTTAGGGGTAAAACAGTAGGAGTAATTGAGATAAAGATGATCTAACTAAGGATCAGGAGAAAAAACACAGAAAGGAAACTTGATATCAGCCCAAGTTTCTTATGATTAGCGTTTGTGCAAAATAATTTTTCTGGTCATTTCATTTTTACTAATCTGTGTCTTAAATTTTTAGTGGGTTTCATATAGACATCATACATTTGGGTCTTTTTTATCCATTCCAACAGTTTCTGAATTTTAATTGAGGGTGTTTAGATCCTTTATTGGAGAAGGAAATGGCAACCCACTCCAGTATTCCTGCCTAGAGAATTCCATGGACAAAGCAGCCTGACAAGCTACAGTCCTTGGGGTTGCAAAGAGTCGGACACAGCTGAGTGACTAAGTATACAGATCCTTTATATTTGATTAAATTGTTGATGCAGTTAACTTAAATCAATTATTTGTATAATTTTTCCCCCCTTTTTGTACTTTATTCCCATTTTTCTCTGTCTTTTTCTGGACTGAGTTTATTTTAATGATTCTATTTTTGACATATTATCTATAACTCTGTTTTACTATTTTAATGGTTATTTTAGAATTTAAAGTATACATTTTAATGTCTCATAATCTCCCTTCAAATAAATCTGTACAATTTTCTGCATAATGTAAAATCTAAAACAGTATACTTTTATTTCTTCCTTCCTATCATGTTATTGTGTTCTTGTATTTTACTTCTATATATGTTATTAATCCCACAGTACTTTATTATTCATTTTTCTTAAAACAATTATCATTCAGGGTAATTTTAAAAATTAAAAAAGCATTTTAACTGCATATGATTATTTTCATAGTTTTATTCTTTCTATAGACTAACATTTCAATTTCTCATTATTTTTTTTTGCCTTAAGGACTTTCTTTAACACATCTTATAGTGACACTGATGATCTATCATATGATATATTTATATCTCACAGGTCTTTACTCTAGCTTCATTTCAAAGTATATTTTGCTGAAATAATGTTTCAGGTTGACAATTTTTCAGTACTTTTAAGATACTTCTTCCTTTTTCTGATTTGAATTGTTGCTGACAATATATCTGCTCTTATTATTTGCTATGCACTGTGTAAAGATAACATAGAGAAAAAAAGATAAAACAGAGATCCAAAATAAACGCCTAAAGGTGTTCTTTAGATTTAAAATTAAAAATACACTGAGTTGAATTAGGAGAAGCTTCCTGGTGGCTTGTATGGTAAAGGATCCATCTGCAATACAGGAGACCCGAGTTCAGTACATAATATTATTATTTTTCTCACAGCTCTAAAACATTTTCTATTATCACTGACTTTAAGCCATATGATTATGATATCTCTAGGTACTGCTTTTTACTTCTTAACTATGCTTAAAATTAACTGAGCTTCTTGGAACACTTGATTTATTAACATAATTTGTCTCAAATTTGGAAAAAAATTATATATTTTTTTCAAATATTTTCTCTGATTCTCCCAACTCTTTCCCTGATAATTGAGTTACACTTTCATTGAGCCATTTGATGGCTCATAATTCACTGGCACTCTGTTGATTCTTTCCAGACACTTAAAAATCTACATGTCATTTTCTAGTTTCTTGATTATGATATATTTAAATGAAGTAATATTTTTATTTTATATTATCTGAAAATGAAAGTCATTCAGTCGTGTCCCAACTCTTTTGAGATCCCACAAATTGTAGCCCAGCAGGCTCTTTGTCCATGGAATTCTCCAGGCAAGAATACTGGAGTGGGTTGTCATTCCTTTCTCCAGGGAATCTTCCAGAGCCAGGGACTGAACTTGGGTCTCCTGTATTGCAGATGGATCCTTTACCATACAAGCCACCAGGAAGCTTTTCCTAATTCAACTCAGTGTATTTTTAATTTTAAATATAAAGAATACCTCTAGGCATTTATTTTGGATCTCTGTTTTATCTTTTTTCTCTATGTTATCTTTACACAGTACTTTATGAACATATAGAACATATTTTCCACATAACATGTATGATTTCCTGTCCTTTTCTGCCAATTCTATCACGTGTACCTTATTGGAATACAGTTCAATTGTTTGATAGTTCTTCTTCTTATGCATTACGTTATTCTGCTTCTTTGCATAGCTGTTTTTTTTTTTAATAAATAGTAAATATCAGTTTTACTTGATTGGTTACTGGAATTTTCTACACTCCTATAAATATTTCTGGGGCTTCCCAGGTGGGGCAGTGGTAACGTATCTGCCTGCCAAGCAGGAAACACAGAAGTCTCAGTTCGATCCCTGGGTTGAGAAGATCTCCTAGAGTAGGAAATGGCAGCCCATCCTAGTATTCTTTATACTTAGAATACTTTAGATAGAGTATTCCATGGACAGAGGAGTCTGGCCAGCTACAGTCCATGGTGTCGCAAAGAGTCAGACACGACTGAGTGACTGAACACAAATATTTCTCCCTTTGCTCTGAAATGTAGCTGAGTTATTTGGGAACAGTTTCTACCTTTTGAGTCTTGATTTCAAGCTTTCTTAGGAAAGTCCCTCTAGAGCTAACCTGGCCTCACTACAAGAGGGAATAATCTTTTATGGACTCTAGTTAAAAGTGTATGTGTTAACATATATTTCTATTGTGACTGAAGAGAATATGAATGATTCTTTACCACACATCATTTTTAGGTTTATTCTACCTGATCACTTCTGGTGATCTTTTCCTGAATCTATTTTTCTCATAAACATGTGCTGATGTGCACTCAGCTCTATACTTGGGATACTGTGTAACTTCAGTGCTTTCTCTTTCTCTCTCTTTTGTGTGTGTGTGTGTATGTGTGTTTGATTTGGTGTCTGCCCTGTGAATTTTAGTCATCTTGGCTTCAATACACTCTGAACTCTGTTTCTTCAATTAATAAATACAGTTAGCATTATTAACTGAGTCTCACCTCTTTGGGCTTTTGCCTAGAAATTGTGTTTAGTTATTAAGTTAGAGAAATCATATGGTTGAAATTTTGTCTTTCTTTTCGTTTGTCAGTGTCCTATATTGTTGATTTGCAAAATCTCGAAAAAACATTTACCTCATATATATATTCCCTAAATTTAAAAATTTAAGCTAAATTCATTCATGACAGGAAATGTCAAGATACCTTAAATAAGGCAAATTATAGATGGAAAATAAATGGAGGCTAATATGAGAATGTTTAGGGGATAGAAAATTATAATCGAATATGATAGGTGGTGAGGAAGGGGAAAGAATCTAGACCAACTCATTTTCTTCACTTTTTATGGTTGATATTTCTTGTTGATTTCTTTAAGCTTTACTCATCTTTTGATTACTATATGATTCATTCTCTTTCATTTGACATGGATATATAGATGAATTTTGCTCATATTTCTTTTGTATATATCTTCTTTCTAACATCCACATCTATACCACAATCATCTAATAACTTTGAGAAAGTTTTAATACATTAATGCTTATAGACTATTTTCACTGTATATAGTAATAGGACAAAATATTCATTTTGCCAATGAATGGATCACAGGATCCAAAATGATTTCATTTTGGATCATATGAATGGATCAAGTCATCTATGTGGTAGGAAAATCTTTTGTGGCCCTTATTATTTTTAACATATATATAAATTTTTAGAATGCATTTTTATTGTTGAGATGAATTCTGAATACAAAAATAACCACTTGTCAATTAAGGTATGAAATTGTGCATTGAAATTGAATGATGAAACCAATGATATTGAAGTATAGAGAAACTTAACTTATTTTAAAATATACCAAAACCTGACAAAGATGCCACACACACAAAAAAAAGACTACAGGCCAGCCAATATCACTAATGAACATAGATGCAAAAATCCTTAACAAAATTCTAGCAATCAGAATCTAACAACACATTAAAAACATCATACATCATGACCAAGTATGCTTTATCCCAGGGATGCAAGGATTCTTCAATATCTACAAATCAATCAATGTAATATACCACATTAACAAATTGAAAAATAAAAGCCACATGATTATCTCAATAGATGCAGAGAAAGCCTTTGACAAAATTCAACATCCAATCATGATAAAAAAAGAAAAGCTCTCCAGAAAGCAGGAATAGAAGGAACATACCTCAACATAATAAAAGCTATATATAGCAAACCCACAGCAAACATTATCCTTAATGGTGAAAAATTGAAAGCATTTCCCCTAAAGTTAGGAACAAGGCAAGGGTACCCACTTTTACCACTACTATTCAACATAATTTTGGAAGTGTGGACACAGCAATCAGAGCAGAAAAAGAAATAAACAGAATCCAAATGGGAAAAGAAGAAGTACAACTCTCACTGTTTGGAGATTACATAATCCTCCACATAGAAAACCCTAAAGACTCCACCAGAAAATTACTAGAGCTAATCAATGAATATAGTAAAGTTGCAGGATATAAAATCAACACACAGAAATCCCTTGTATTCCTATACACTAATAATGAGAAAATAGAAAGAAAAATTAAGGAAATAATTCCATTTATCATTATCACAAAAATAATAACATACTTAGGAATATATCTACCAAAAGAAACTAAAGACCTGTATTTAGAAAACTATAAAAGTGAAAGAAATCAAAGAGGAAACTAATAGATGGAGAAATATAACGTGTTCATGGATTGGAAGAATCATTAAAGTGAAAATGAGTATACTACCCAATGCAATCCCTATCAAGCTACCAAAGGTATTTTTTGTAGCTAGAACAAACAATTTCACAACTGTATGGAAATATAAAAAAACTCAAATAGCCAAAGCAACCTTGAGAAAGAAGAATGGAACTGGAGGAATCAACCTGCCTGACTTCAATCTCTACTACAAAGCCACAGTCATCATGTATTTTTCACAGAACTAGAACAAATAATTTCACAATTTGTATGGAAAAACAAAAAACTTCAAATAGCCAAAACAATCTTGAGAAAGAATGGAACTGGAGGAATCAACCTGCCTGACTTCAGGATATACTACAAAGCTACAGTCATCAAGACAGTATGGTACTGGCACAGAGACAGAAATATAGATCAAAGGAACAAAAGAGAAAGCCCGGAGATAAATCCATGCACCTATGGACACCTTATCTTTGACAAAGGAGGCAAAAATATACAATGGAGAAAAGACAATCTCTTGAACAAGTGGTGCTGGGAAAACTGGTCAACCAGTAAAAGAATGAAACTAGAACACTTTCTAACACCATACACAAAAATAAACTCAAAGTGGAGTAAAGATCTAAACATAAGACCAGAAACTATAAAACTCCCAGAGGAAAACACAGGCACAGCAGAATACTCTATGACCCACCTCCCAGGGTAATGGGAATAAAAGCAAAAATAAACAAATGGGGTGAACACTTTCTAACACCATACACAAAAATAAACTCAAAGTGGAGTAAAGATCTAAACATAAGACCAGAAACTATAAAACTCCCAGAGGAAAACACAGGCACAGCAGAATACTCTATGACCCACCTCCCAGGGTAATGGGAATAAAAGCAAAAATAAACAAATGGGGCCTAGTTAAACTTAAAAGCTTTTGCACAATGAAGGAAACTATAAGCAAGGTGAAAAGACAGCCTTCAGAATGGGAGAAAATAATAGCAAACAAAGCAACGGACAAAGAATTAATCTCAAAAATACACAAGCAACTCCTGCAACTCAATTCCAGAAAAATAAATGACCCAATCATAAAATGGGCCAAAGAACTAAAAAGACATTTCTCCAAAGAAGACATACATACGGCTAACAAACACATGAAAAGATGCTCAACATCACTCATTATCAAAGAAATGCAAATCAAAACCACAGTGAGAGTACCATCTCACGCTGGTCAGAATGGCTGCTATCCAAAAATCTACAAGCAATAAATGCTGGAGAGGGTGTGGAGAAAAGGGAACCCTCTTACACTGTTGGTGGGAATACAAACTAGTACAGCCACTATGGAGAATAGTGTGGAGATTCCTTAAAAAACTGGAAATAGAACTGCCATATGACCCAGCAATCCCACTGCTGGGCATACACACCGAGGAAACCAGAATTGAAAGAGACACGTGTACCCCAATGTTCATCACAGCACTGTTTACAACAGGGAGAACACGGAAGCAACCTAGATGTCCATGGGCAGACAAATGAATAAGAAAGCAGTGGTACATATGCACAATGGAATATTACTCAGCCATTAAAAAGAACACATGTGAATCAGTTCTAAGGAGGCGGATGAAACTGGAGCCTATTATACAGAGTGAAGTCAGTCAGAAAGAAAAACATCAATACAGAATACTAATGCATATATATGGAATTTAGAAAGTATCGATAACCATATATGCGAGACAGCAAAAGAGACACAGATGTATGGAACAGTATTTTGGACTCTGTGGGAGAAGGCGAGGGTGGGATGATCTGAGAGAATACCATTGAAACAGGTATAGTATCATATGTGCAACAGATCGTCAGTCCAGATTTGATGCATGAGACAGGGTGCTCAGGGCTGGAGCGCTAGGATGGGATGGGGAGGGAGGTGGGAGGGGGATTCAGGATGGGGAACACATGCACACTCATGGCTGATTCATGTCAATGTATGACAAAAACCACTACAATATTGTAATTAGCCTCCAATTAAAATAAATTTTTAAAAAATGTCCAGCATGGAGGATCACTAAAATAACTATGTAACATTTTCTGAAAAATATCAAAATTCAGCCATATGGAAAGATGTACATAATACATTAATGGGAAAAAAAATCAGACTGCAAACTAAAACACATAGTGTGGTCACATTAAAAACACATACATTTGCAAGCATAGACCCACACTCCCCACAATACAAGAAAGACAGATGACACAGTGCTAACATGAAGTACTGCTGAGTGGTAGGAACTAGGACCATTTCTGTTGCTGCTGCTAAGTCGCTTCAGTCGTGTCTGACTCTGTGCGACCCCATAGACGGCAGCCCACCAGGCTCCGCCATCCCTGGGATTCTCCAGGCAAGAACACTGGAGTGGGTTGCCATTTCCTTCTCCAGTGCATCAAAGTGAAAAGTGAAAGTGAAGTCACTGAGTTGCGTCTAACTCTCAGTGACCTCATGGACTGCAGCCTACCAGGCTCCTCTGCCCATGGGATTTTCCAGGCAAGAGTACTGGAGTGGGGTGCCATTGCCTTCTCCAAGGACCATTTCTACCCATCTACATTTTCTAAAATTTCTATAATAAAAGTGTATTACATTTGCGATTTCATTTAAAAAAGTTATTTACAATTTCTTTTAGTAAAATATTGTCTTTAAAACTCTTGTTTCAGAAGGTAGCCTGTTCTCCAAAGCCTAAGGTGAATTTTCTAGGAATTTGAGCCTTTTAAGGCCTGAAATATATATATATACATCAGGCCATAAATATATGTATATATATAACTTGGTAAACAAAGCTCAACCTCACTTCAGCACTCACAACCATCTACCCACAAATATCAGTATACAAATTCTTTCTGACATACATGACACAATAAAGCCTGTAAAATTATATCTCATTATAATCCCAGATTCTGGCCTTTGAAAATATCCCCAAATGCTTCTTTTTATCTCCTGGTACCATAAGCATTAAAAAGACCCTTTGCAGTACTCCAAGAGGTGATTATCTTTGTAGACCAATCCACGTCAGGGCAAAACCAGGCTATTTCATTGCTCTCCTTTTCTATCCTCAACAGAATTCTCTTGACCACAAACACATAGATTTGGAATTACAAAGTGGCTACTGCCACCACTCTGGGAATCTGGAGGTGGTGACCCTATAAAGCACTGACATGAATACATTTGTAAACCTCTGGTCCCCGTGCAATGCCTACAGGAAAGAACGAAGCTCACATCTCTGAGACTGCTTCCAGCTTAGATGAGTGAGATGTCACAGGAAGAAAAGGTAAAGCCATTGTGTTCATCTAACCAGCTTGGAAATAAAGTCTTTAATGAAAGGGATGGAAAAAGTTTTTGAGAGAGAAAAATGGTACTTTCAAGTAAAAGAAGCCTCACAGCTTCCTCACTTTCACAACTTCAACAAAACTTTCAACCTCACACTGAAGGACACAGTGAAAAAGTTCATCTGAGGTCCACGTACAATCTGCAACTCATCCTTATTTCAGACAGTTCAGAAGAAAGCATCAAGCAAGGACAATGGAGAACTAAAGGTCAAAGATGTGGAAAAGTGAGAGAAAAAATAAAGCAAACAAACAAAACATGAGCTTTCAGGAGCCCTTAGAGCACGATGTCATCAGACCAGCTCCAGCAAATTCAACCCCAAGTTGCAGTTAGAATTAATCCAAAACCAAACGCCTTATCTCCCCGTGTAAGTTACTAGTTCTGGGAAAGGTGCCATCATTTTCTTATTAGCCCGGGTTGGGAATCTCTGACTCCGGCTCCCTCAATCCAGTGTCCAGTAGATGCCAAATCCTGCTAATTCCTCCTTGATTGCTTCTCTCCCTTCTTCCCCTCCCTGCCTTTGTCCCTTTCACGAGGCCTTGGACAAACACCTCTAAAATGATTTCCTGTTTCCTCTCCCTTTCAACCCCAATGCAACTCTCACCACCTACTACATCTGTATTCTTTCTATTGTGGTAAGAAAAAATACAAAATATAAAATTTACCATCCTACAGTTCCACAGTGTTAAATACACTCACATTAATGTGAAGCAGACCTCCAGAAATTTTTCTTCTTGAAAACCTGAAAACTCTATACTCATTAATAGCTGCTCCCCACTTCCTCCTCCCCTCAGGCCCTCACACTACCACTCTACTTTTTCATTTCCTGTTTTTACAAATCTGACTACTTTAGATATCTCAGATTAGTAGAAGCATGTGGTATACCAATCATATGCTTTCCAACTGCGGTGCTGGAGGAGAGTCCTGAGAGTCCCTTGGATGACAAGGAAATCAAACCAGTCAATCCTAAAGGAAATCAACCCTGAATATTCATTAGAAGGACTGACACTGAAGCTCAAATACTTTGGCTACTTGATACAAAGAGCTGACTCATTGGAAAAGATGCTGATGCTGAGTAAGATTGAGGGAACGAGAGGCGGCAACAGAGGATGAGATGGCTGGATGGCATCACCGACTCAATGGATATGGGTTTGGGTGGACTCTGGGAGTTGGTGATGGACACGGAGGCCTGGCAGTTCATGGGGTCTCAAAGAGTCAGACATGACTGAGCAACTGAACTGAACCGAACATGGCTTTAAGGTGGTGTGTCATTGTGGTTTTTATTTCCCTTTCTCTGATGACCAGCGATGCTGAGCATTACATTTATATTCATGCTCATCCTCCCTATTTGGTCAAGGGAGGCTGCCTAATGAATGAAGTACAAACCCATTCAAAGCTTCTATAACTGAATGACATCTACCTTATTTCACAGGATCTCATTCCACAAATCTCCTACATCAGCCCCATTAATACTTCATCATCTTCCAAACAGGTTCCTTGCTTTCTTTTCCCCTGTACATATTTAAAGCTCAAATACCATCCCCTCTAAGAGGAGATCTTTGCTTTCAGTCAGAACTTCACATTTCTTCAGCACTCAGGGTTGCTTTAGCAGTATGTATATTTACTTTTTCTATCCACATTTATTCTCTGGTCTCATCTCACTTACTGAACATAAAGTTCCTTAAGGCCACAGACTGAATCTTGTTCAATCATCTACCTCCCACGGTACCTAGAAATGGCAAGCCTTCAGTGTATAGCTATTTAATAAAGGACTCAACATTTTAATGTGTAACCAGTTAATTTAGCCCATCAAAATATCTACAGTCTCAAATCAACAGAACTGCTCTCTTTTTGTGTGTGTTGCAAGAGTGAGGGGAATAAGGAGAGATTTTTTTTTGTTATTTAGTCATCCAGACTTATCCTAATTCTCTTGACCACATTATTTAACTTCCAACTTAAAAAAAGATTTTGAAGACCAAGTAGAGCTGACATCCAGTAATCGAACAGTTGGCTGCTGCATTTACCGTCCTAGTGGCTACAAACTGACATTTAAATCCTCCTCCTCCTTCTCTAAATATTAACCACAAGCAGATTGGGTTCCAAGCCACCTATTGTTGAAGCAGATTTCAAATACAATTCTGGGAAAATATTCAATTATTTCATTTTCATTTTATTCACTCAATGGTATCTTCTCTCTCAAGTTCAATTAAACTCACTTGAAGTTAGAATTCACAAGGATGCACTTCATTTAGATTTACTGGAAGATGTCAGGCACCAGTTAATTGGCCTTAAAACAGCATAGCCATGAGAGCCCTCCAAAGTAAGTTCTCCATCTTCACCAAGTAGGTATGCTTGTTGGATAACATTGATTGGATAGCTAGCTCACTCAGTATTAGGGGCCAACCAATGGTTATCCAACACTCTGACAAATAAAGTAGAAGTATTATAGACTTTCAATTATTTGTGTGCACCTGAGCAAATAATTTCTGTTCTATGGCTTGAAATTTCTCATTCATTTGAATAAATGGATGATTTTGCTGGATGATTCAACAAACATTTACCAAAACCTACCCTGTACCAGGCACTATTATAGACACTTCATTTATTCAGCAGGCTCTTATTTAATCTCTTCTAAATGGCAATCCACTCCAGTACTATTGCCTGGAAAATCCCATGAACAGAGGAGCCTGGTAGGCTACAGTCCACGGGGTCGCAAAGAGTCAGACACGACTGAGCGACTTCATTTGCCAGGTATTTGGCCGGGGACTGGGGATTCCAAGTTATAGAAGACTTGATTCCTCTCTTCAAGCAAATGTTTCAGACTTGAGCCTGGTGTCTGTGGAAATATAGTCTTCATGCTCAGCAGTCTGTGGTTTTTTAAGAGTCACTGTAAAGTTGAGTCTAAGTTAATCCAGATTGTCTAGAACAGTCATATTTTAATAATTGGTCTTGTACCCAATTATGTATGAGACAGTGTCTCAATTATTAATATAGTGAGTGCAAAGGGAACAGAACAAACTGTCTGCCATTCTTTGTAGGTTACAGTCATAATTTCAAATTCATAAATCCATTGGGGTTAACTCTATATTTGATAAATCATGGTATCAAATACCTTTCTAAAGAGTGAGACAGCTAATCAGTATTTATGAAGTAGCCTTTATACAATCAATTCTTTGTGAGTCAAAGAAGGAAGATGAAGGAGAAAGGCAATTCCCCTCTATTAATTACCCACACTGGGGACTTCCCTGGTGGTCCCACGGTTAAGACCTCACACTCCCAATGCAGGGGGTGTGGGTTCGATTCCTGGTCAGGGAACTAAGATCTCACACACTACATGGTGCAGCCAAAAAAAAGTTACCAAAAAATATTAAAAATAAGAACTACATTGTACTGTTTCTGGTATCTGATTTTATGTCAGGGGTGTAGAAAAGGCCAGAGAGTGAATATTTTAGGCTTTATAAACCATATGGTCTCTTGTCGCAACTAGTCAATTCTGCTATCTTAGTATAAAGAAGAATATAGTATACAGAAGTGTGGCTAGGCCTACATTCCAGTAACACTTTCCTACAAAAAGAGGTGGAGGGCTAGATCTGGTCTGTGGACCATAGTTTGCCAACCCCTGTTTCTTACCATGTCACATCTGTCCTTTGCTCCTGCTAAAAGCACTCCCTGAGGACCCTCTCACGTGTCTCATCTATGTATCTGTTATCTACGGTGCAAAGTCAGATTCAAGTCTTACCTCGTCCTCTTCTTTCTCTCCCCTTTGGCCATGCTTCCCAACACATGGGATCTTAGTTCCCTGAGCAGGGATCAAACCTGTGCCCCTTGCATTGAAAGCATAGAGTCTTAACCACTAAACTACCAGGGAAGTCGCTTACCTCATCCTCGTCTGATTCAAGTTTAAGAAATCTTCAAGTAAATAATAGCTAATGTTTTCTATTGCACTTATATTTTTTCAAAGTTTCTTCTCTCTTACAACAATCTCTCAAAATAGGCGATGCAGGTATTATTATTCCCACCAGGTCCACGAGAAACTAAAGTCCTGAGAGTCAGGACAGGAAAAGAAGATAACACAGGGGCTGCGGTTCTTCCCACCAAACCCAGAATCAGATGTAGGTGGGGAGTCTTGCTTCCCCAGAGGCTGCTCAAGAGGCTCGCTGGGAAGGGTAGGGCAAGAGACACCTTGTGGGAGGGAACTGGCAGATTCAGCCTCCGCTTCCTCCCCACCAGTGATGGTTCTAAGTTCTAAAGCCCTGTCCTACACAACTGGAAAAGTGATGACTTTACATGTGTGTGGTTTGGTTTGTGATACTGTGGCCAACTTGCCAAAGCATCATCTGCTTTTCTTCCATCCCTTCCTCACTTCCTTTCCCCTCACATTTTCAGAGGAATCTTTGCCTCTAGCTTTGTTTTCTAGAGACCTCAAGTGAGAAAATTTGGGAGCCAAGAGACCTTCAGTTTAAGACTAGGGAAATGGAACGTCCACTTATGGAAGACAGTTCTCCATTGGATTCTTGAGAACAAAGTGGTCCTGCTGGGTCACAGATAAAGGCCTTTGTCTTCAGCCAGCATCCAGGAAACTGTGGCAGGCTAAGTTGTTGGCTTGCAACTAGAGTATAATCTTACTCTTCACAGTTCTTGAATGCATCTGTCTGAAACAAGGACTCCATTACTAGTGATTATTGGGATGGTACTAATCCCTGGCAGACATTGACATCACAATTAGTAAGGCTTTCATCTACAGTTGATTGAGATGAGGTGCTCATAAAGTATAGGACATTGGAAGGTCAAATGGTGGCATCATCTGATGGATGGGGACAATGATACCTACAAAGGTGGTTGTGTGAAATGGTGATGTTGGAAGGCATCTGAAACCTTGCCAAAAATAAATTAAATCAGGGCAGCTAATTACCAGCTTCAGGCATGTTCCAAAAGTGTCAGGGCTCTGTATCATTTTAAAAGAGACAATCGTCACCTGCAACTGCAAAGCAGATTGTACTGAAAATCAGGCTCAAGATGTGATTTTTACATGTGTTAGACTGGCAGAGATTAAATGTACAGCTTCAACCTGTCTCCTGTGTCCAAGTCAGAGCCCTCCTGGGGAAGCTGAGGTGGAGATATCTGTGCTAAGTTTAAGCCTAAGAGTCATGGGCTTTCTGGGCCAGCAGACACAGTCTTTCTTGACTGACAGAGGGAACTAGTCCCCTCCCCCTCCTACCAAGTTGTCTAGAGATCATGTACTGAGCTTATCTGAAACGGGTACATGGCAAATGGCATTCATTCTCAGGATCTGTCCCCCACTACTACTCATGGCCCCAGTACCACTCACCGTGCCAAGGCCTGCCACCATGCAGACAGGGATATCCAAGGCCTATTCTGGGAAATAACAGACTGTACACCAGAGGAACTGTAGGACTTTACACATGTGTAAGAGTGAGTCTTAAAGGCAGCAGACCACAGGGCAGAGTTAAAAAGACAGATAGGGGATGGTGGTCAACAGGGGAGCACTCACCTCAGACTCAGGTTTCAGTGAGCTGATAAGAATACCCAGAACCAGTCCTGACACAATGCTGGGATGAGTCCCAGAGACACAGGCACAACTGACCCCCAGTGCAATTACTTCCCCCATCACTAAATGTATAATCAGCATAGACAGACATAGTAGCAAGCAAGACTCTACATCTGCTCTGTGACTTGTGGAGTAAGAGCCAGCATGGTAATAAATCCAAATACAGTCCCTGAAAAACTACCTCCTTTCCGGCCAAGATAATGAATTGGAAGCCATTCTTCATGCCTGAAGGAACCAGAGAGACTGATGCCACAAACCAAAGATTTGAAAGAGGCAGAAAGAGTAGTCCACATCATATCTGCCAATGCCCCCTGCTGGCCTCTGCAGAACCCAGATGGACCATGTTAGGTGACGATAGGTTACTGTGAAATTAACCAAGCATCAGCCTCAACATCAACTGATGGACTATATGTAATAGCTTTGCCTCTTCAAGCAGGTCAGCGTGGACTCCAGTACTTAGTATGTTACCACTGAGTTGAAGAATGCTTTTCTTTTTCTTTCAATATCTGGAATCAAAAGTAACTTTGACTACAATACACCTCCACCAGAATAGCTTTAGGGCTCTGTTAATTCTCCTGTCATAATCTAGAGCTCAGGGAATTTGACATTCTACAGAATGTTGTGACATTCTGAGGAGAAACACTGGTCTCTTATTTTGATGATATCATACTAATTGTACCAGAGAACAGGAAGTGGTAAGTACTTCACATTTTTTAATAAGAGGATACATACCTTCTGGCAGATGAGATATAAACCTCACAAATACTTGGACTTCACAAATCTGTGACATTCCTAGAGCTTCCAGAGGTTTGGGGCATTCCTGGACTTCCCTTTAAAGAATAGGAAAAATCAGCATAACTTTGTTGAGTCCTGCCCCAAGGCCCCAGAATGGAGCCCACAACTAAGGTCATCCCTTTGTAACCATTGCCAAAAGCCCCCAATCATCACTAACAAGCTTCCTGATTCCAAATTAGGCAAAGATGTCCACTTCAGTAAGCACCCTATAGCGCCCTATCTCCTAAACCCAACCTTCCAGCAGGAATTTTCTTTGTCTTGAGGCTATAAAAGTTGGCTACTAACCCATGAAAACTGTCGACTCTCCCTGGTCTGTCAGGAGGTCACCCCGCTGCACTTGCAAGGCCTTCATTAGCTCTGCTCTTTTTTTCTTAATAAACTCACTTCCTTCTGAAATGCTCTGTGTTTGGAAATTCTTTTCCAACCCATGTTCAGACTGCCTCAATAACCTTGTACACCTACTACTATGAAAACAGCATAGGACTTGTTGGAATGCTTTAGGTTTCAATGCCTTGCTTCGAACACTTGGGAAAACTCCTCAAATGTGTTTTCCTGGGGATCAGGAGGCTGCCAGAGGAAGAGGAGACTCTGTAGCAAGTCCAGACTGGTACAAGTTCTCCTCCGCTTGAACTGCACAGTACAGAAAGTTGGATGGTGCAGGAGGAACCCATAGAGGTTAAAGATGCTGGGCCAGTTCCTTATGAGATCTGTGGTGACGAGCTGGAGAGTTCTTAAGCAAAACTATGTCCTCTGCACCCAAGAACTACTTTGTTTGAAAAACAGCTCCTTGTGAGCTACTGGGTCCCCAATGAAATTGACATCTGAACTTGGAACATCTAGTGACTATATGACTTGAGCTGTCCATCAAGAACTGAGTGTTCATTTTAGTATATTCATAGAGTTACAGAGCCAGGCTGGTGTTGAGTAATTCACTGTATGGTTAAAGTAGCATGTCTGGTAGCAGACTTCAGCAGATCTAACAAACAGAAGTAAATTGAATGAAAAGATAAATTCATGGTTAAGTGACTACCACATCACTTACTTACACAGTACCAACACCTTTTTGTCAACTCATATCACTGGCTACACAGGGGATTCTCTATGACTAACTGATGGAGGAAGAATAAACAGCCTGGATCACAGGTGAGTTTTAGGAAATCCTGGCAATGGACATGGACTGCTGCAGCACTGTGACCATTCACCTGGAGGCAAAGGGGTAGCATACAGTTTGCCATCACTTTAAGTGAAGGGAGAAGTGGTCTGTAGTCTAGACATGACCTTCTGGAAGTGGTAAGTAACTTGGCCAATTGTTCAGCAGCTGGGAGGAATAAACCTGGAAATTAAGAAGGAGGTGTAGATGGACTGATAGAGGTGCTCAAACAGTTCAAAAAGCTTTGTTTCCTATGAAGGCCCATGAAGAAGAATCCATCCCTGAGAAAGTTTTCAAGACCCAAGCTGGACAAGACGATATTAGTGGACATTTTCAGCCAGATTCTCATGGGCGGACCAGCATGGACTCCTGCCATCACTGAATGCCCCATCTGTCAGACAGATGCCGAGTTCTCAAGAGGGCACGATGGCTTGGAAAGAACAGCCTGCTGGCCGGTTGATGTCACTCAGATTTCACATCTGAAGGTGCATCAGTTCATCCTCACGGAGATACAGCCACTCTGCAGATAGGAGTTTGACAGTCTGCTTGCAATACTTCTGCCAGAAATCCAGAGCAAGCACTTATAAAATGCCTGGTCTGCTGATGGCCATTCAAATAACAATGTCTCAGACCAAAGGCTCCCAATTATGCTCACAGTGGAAGCCAGCCTCCTTATGGCAGCCAACACAGCACTTTGTACGTGCCCCCAGCCCCGCCTCTCTGGTCTCTCCTCCCTGCCCACTCTGCTGCCGTCCCACCTTCTCGTCCGCCATCCCCTGGGCCCACTCCTGCCTTAGGGAGTGCCACCTCCACACACCCCCCTCCATGGTATGTTTTGCCTGGAACAGTCTTTCCCTGGACATCTTCCCCACTAATTCCCTCACCTCCTCCAGACTTTGCTTCCACGTCACATTCTCATAGAGTCTACCCACTACACAGCTTAATAGTAACACTCGCCCACTCTCATCCCTTCCCTCCACAGCATCCCTAACTCCCCACTGCTCACAAGATGGCAGCCCCACAGCCCTGCTCTGTGGAAATGCTCACCTCATTGTGAGGACATTGCCAAGGGAAAAGGTATTATCCCAATCCCTTAACCTCAGTCACTTCCCAAACTGGAGGCAGCCATAACTACTCAAGATCACTGCCTTTGCCCACGTGGAGGTGAGTGTTCTAGGAAACCACTCCCCCTTCTGTGGTTCCTGTGGCTTCAGCCCACACCCACCCCATCACTTCTCAGTACACTGTTTAAGGACCTTCGCACCCTCTGAACTTTACAGGTTTTTGTCATCTGCTCTGGTTAGAACAGGGTCTACCTGTTGGTACCTCCCTCATGCACAAGAACTTTGGGAGTTGCAGGCACCCCGGAGACCTATCACCTCCTGACTTTGATCCAGTCTGAGTGTAAGTGGGGCTTGTCTCTAGCTGGTGCTTGGAAGAGGCTCCATTAACAGTAATGGGCCCTCTGGATGTTTCAAGGACAGAACCAGCTAGTGGATTCAGAGCTCCTGGCAGGATTGAAGGCTGCTGAACTCAGGACTAGGGGAAGGGGTAGAAGCGGGGAGGAGATACTCCCACTAGCTATTCAGCTCTGCCTGCAGAACCAGGGGGTTCTTTACAGACACACTCTCAGTCTCTCATTAAAGCCAAAGGAAGCACAGGCCTCAGTCTCTTAGCCCCTTTCTAAAATGTGCTATTTGCGATTCAATTTCGCATGGCCTGCAGAGGCAATAAAGGGCAAAGGGAATTACCCTGCCATGCATTCCAGAAATGCTCCCTGCACACCCACACTCCCGGGGATAACAATTTGCCAATATAACCTTTAATTAAATGAACAGAAATCATGCAGACCCCATGGTGGAGGAAGTCACTAAATAGAGGGAAATTATGTATGAGTTGCCCCCAGCCACTCATTTCAACTCGAATAGGATCTGTCAGTGGGGGCTGCAAAGTGCTGCAATATTAAAATGGGAGACTCCTCTTCCCTGGCCTCCGCAGAGTCTGCCAGCCAGGAGGAAGGCGGGGCGCCGGCGGCACACACGAGGCGGTAGCGAGGGCGTGGCGCCACCTAGAGGAGAACGCGGGGAGAACGGGAACCGCCCGCGAGAAGCTAAGGTACCCAGTCCCAGAGATGCCGCCCAAAGGGTTCCAACCAACCGACTCCCCAGCCAGGCGGACTCTAGCTCTCAATGTCACATCTCAAAAGCAGCGTTCTGTTTGTAGGCAAAAGCATTGCAGGTTCCTGCAATCCTAAAACAACTGCTAAGTGACAGCATGAGCTCACCTGGGGAGGAGAAAAACCAGCAAAATATCCCCTGTCTTTTCTTTCTCATCTGTCCCCTCCCTTCCATGACCACTGCCCTAATCTACTCACAGCCTTCATCGTCACCTGCCCAGATGACTGCCAGACGGAAGGAACCCTGACCTGTCCCTCCCAAGCCAGTCACCTCCCACCCTGAGTTCACAACCCACCCACTTCCATTCCAAACACATGTCTAACACATGCCTGAAAAAGTCAGCTTGAAGTTCATAGCTTTTATCTGCTCAAAATTCTGCCAGCATCTTCCCTGCCCCAAGGATAGGGCCCCATCTCTCGGCCTCATGTTTCAAACTCCACTGATCATCCCAGTCTTAACTGCCATGACCCCCATTCACATCCTAGCCTGGGCCAAACCCAAACCTGGACCACATCCTACGCTTGTCACCTCTGCGTGTCCATTCATACCATGCCCTCCGCATGATATGCCCAACCCCACTTCTGCCCCCACCCCATAATTCCATATTTGGACTAACCCCAAGCCTGCTGCTTCCATGAAGTTTTCCCCCACTGGGATTCATCTCATCCTTGTTTGTTATAGTTTCTCTCCCATTCTATCTTGCAAGGTAGTTATATTTCCTCCTAGTCTAGAGGGTAAACTCTTTTGAGGGTGGGAAACTTCACTGTTGTGTCTGGGTTCTACACAGAGAGAAACCAGAGACACTTGATGAATGTTGGTTGGGTAGAATTTAATTTTGAAGATTGTGTATTTTTATGGGGCTGGCACAAGGATCAGCTTTACTTAGCAGAGAAAAGAATCTTCCACTATGCCAAGCATTAGACCTATCACTGGGGAGGGGACTTCTAAGGTGCTGAGGCTTTGAGAAAGGGGAGGCATCCCTGCAGGATGCCTGGGGCAGGGTGAGAAAGAGATGGAGTTGCACAGCTAGAATTTATTAGCTCAGGGCTACTTGAGAAATCTTCTGATCACTCCTGGGAAGCTCTTCAAGGCTTGAGACATGGCAGCTGATTCACTCTAAAGAGGTGTAAAAAGTTAAAACCATGTGTGGACATTGTTTAGCCCTTGGATCCCAGTTTCATTCTAGCCTCCTGAAAGGGACCCTTTCAACTGTTCTGGGCCACTAGGTTCCCTGCCTTAGCTGACATCATCAGTACTATAGAGCTATTTTTTTTTTCCAACTTTTATTGGCATATAGTTGCTTTGCAATGCTGTATTAGCTTCTGCTGTACAGCAAAGGAATCAGCTGCACGTAGACATATATCCCCTCTTTTGCTGGATTTACTTCCCAGTTAGGTCATCAGAATGCTCAGTGGTGTTCCGTATGCTGTACAGTAGGTTCTCATTGCGGGTGTGTGTTCAGTCACTTCAGTCTGACTCTCTGTGACTCTATGGACTGTAACCCACCAGGCTCCTCTCTCCATGGGATTCTCCAAGCAAGAATGCTGGAGTGAGTTGCCATGCCCTCCTCCATGGGATCTTCCTGACCCAGGGATTGAACCTGCATCTCTTATGTCTCCTACGTTGGCAGCCAGGGTCTTTACCCAATGCCACCTGAGAAGTCCCAGGTTCTCATTAGTTACCTATTTTACATATCATAGTATTAGCCTCGGAGAAGGCAATGGCACCCCACTCCAGTACTCTTGCCTGGAAAACCCCATGGACAAAGGAGCCTGGTGGGCTGCAGCCCATGGGGTCGCTAAGAGTCGGACACAAGTGAGCGACTTCCCTTTCACTTTTCCCTTTCCTGCATTGGAGAAGGAAATGGCAGCCCACTCCAGTGTTCTTGCCTGGAGAATCCCGGGGATGGCGGAGCCTGGTGAGCTGCCGTCTATGGGGTCACACAGAGTCAGACACGACTGAAGCGACTTAGCAGCAGCAGCAGCAGCAGCAGTGTTAGCCCTAGATTTTATGTTGCCTGTAGTATCCACTGGAGTTCCATGAGCAGTGCCATAATAGCTTATCAACTTGTCTACAGATTATGTCTGAAGCTTCTGAATGGCCCCTAATGGCCAGTACTCAGCTAGGCATGAGTTGTGCTCAATCCCTGCCTGTGGACTTACTCTCAACTCGAGCTTCCTATAAAGACAGATACTGTGATGGCTCCATGTGGCTCTAAAATGGACTGGAAGGAACTTCTTGTGATGTTTGCTGTTTAACGTTTCTTTTTCTCCCAGGGCATCCCTGTCAATTAGTGAACATACTCAAGCACCATTTTTTGACAGATATTTTTCAACACATTAAAAAATATGAAACATGACAATGGAGAGCAGCCTTGCCATGCAGGAAGAGTGAGGTCATAGTCTAGTATGGGAGGGGAATTTCTCCAAACATAAGTATAACAACAGAGCAAGTCAGGGGGAGCAGACTCAAGGCAACTGTCTGAGGCAGGTATGGTTAGAATGCGGAGACAATTCTCTGCTCCCTGCAAGTTTTCCAGGAAACATACAGCCCTGAAATTCACAGTCCTTCTTCATCCATGTAGTTTTGCAGATTTGAAGAGAACACCAGAGGAGACCTGGCGACTAATTTACACACAGTAGTTCTTAATCAGCTCACTCTGTGTATGTGTAGAGTTTTCCCAAAAAGGTTCAGACCTACCAGCCGGGGGGTTATGCTGCCTTCTTTGTACTCGCCCTTCAAGAGAGCAGCCTAGAAGGCTGGCACCCCAGAGATTTTCTTAGCACACTCCACAGAACTCAGCTGACCCTGGCCCCATGAATGGTCCTTAGTGCTAGAGAACTTACTGAAGCCCTCCTGACCTCTCCTGCAAAGTGCATTTCATTACTAGCTGGAAGGGAAACAAAAATGAAATCACAAGGAAAATAAAGTTGGGAGAAAAAAGGACAATCCTTACAGAGAGAATACGATTCTTTTTTCTCTCTTTTTTTAATATCCTGGTAGTAGAACCTGCCAAGAGAAAATGAGTCTAGATGAAAAAAATTCAAATTATAATTACTGAAAAAATAGAGAAAATAATTTAGGTACTGTCAGTGACAGATAGTTCTTTAGTTCCAAGCCCCTATTGATGTAAATGAACAGTAGGTGCTCGCAGAGACCCAAAGTTAGAGCATGGGTGACCCAGAAAAGACCCACCTCAAGAAAAAAATATTTGAGGCACGGGTTTTAAACTCTAAGCTTTTTTTAATTCTCTTTTTCTCATTACAAAGAAAATGCTTCTTCATTACAGAAAATCTGGCCACTATTAACTCGAGAAATCCTGTATGCAGGTCAGGAAGCAACAGTTAGAACTGGACATGGAACAACAGACTGGTTCCAAANACAAGTGAGCGACTTCCCTTTCACTTTTCCCTTTCCTGCATTGGAGAAGGAAATGGCAGCCCACTCCAGTGTTCTTGCCTGGAGAATCCCGGGGATGGCGGAGCCTGGTGAGCTGCCGTCTATGGGGTCACACAGAGTCAGACACGACTGAAGCGACTTAGCAGCAGCAGCAGCAGCAGCAGTGTTAGCCCTAGATTTTATGTTGCCTGTAGTATCCACTGGAGTTCCATGAGCAGTGCCATAATAGCTTATCAACTTGTCTACAGATTATGTCTGAAGCTTCTGAATGGCCCCTAATGGCCAGTACTCAGCTAGGCATGAGTTGTGCTCAATCCCTGCCTGTGGACTTACTCTCAACTCGAGCTTCCTATAAAGACAGATACTGTGATGGCTCCATGTGGCTCTAAAATGGACTGGAAGGAACTTCTTGTGATGTTTGCTGTTTAACGTTTCTTTTTCTCCCAGGGCATCCCTGTCAATTAGTGAACATACTCAAGCACCATTTTTTGACAGATATTTTTCAACACATTAAAAAATATGAAACATGACAATGGAGAGCAGCCTTGCCATGCAGGAAGAGTGAGGTCATAGTCTAGTATGGGAGGGGAATTTCTCCAAACATAAGTATAACAACAGAGCAAGTCAGGGGGAGCAGACTCAAGGCAACTGTCTGAGGCAGGTATGGTTAGAATGCGGAGACAATTCTCTGCTCCCTGCAAGTTTTCCAGGAAACATACAGCCCTGAAATTCACAGTCCTTCTTCATCCATGTAGTTTTGCAGATTTGAAGAGAACACCAGAGGAGACCTGGCGACTAATTTACACACAGTAGTTCTTAATCAGCTCACTCTGTGTATGTGTAGAGTTTTCCCAAAAAGGTTCAGACCTACCAGCCGGGGGGTTATGCTGCCTTCTTTGTACTCGCCCTTCAAGAGAGCAGCCTAGAAGGCTGGCACCCCAGAGATTTTCTTAGCACACTCCACAGAACTCAGCTGACCCTGGCCCCATGAATGGTCCTTAGTGCTAGAGAACTTACTGAAGCCCTCCTGACCTCTCCTGCAAAGTGCATTTCATTACTAGCTGGAAGGGAAACAAAAATGAAATCACAAGGAAAATAAAGTTGGGAGAAAAAAGGACAATCCTTACAGAGAGAATACGATTCTTTTTTCTCTCTTTTTTTAATATCCTGGTAGTAGAACCTGCCAAGAGAAAATGAGTCTAGATGAAAAAAATTCAAATTATAATTACTGAAAAAATAGAGAAAATAATTTAGGTACTGTCAGTGACAGATAGTTCTTTAGTTCCAAGCCCCTATTGATGTAAATGAACAGTAGGTGCTCGCAGAGACCCAAAGTTAGAGCATGGGTGACCCAGAAAAGACCCACCTCAAGAAAAAAATATTTGAGGCACGGGTTTTAAACTCTAAGCTTTTTTTAATTCTCTTTTTCTCATTACAAAGAAAATGCTTCTTCATTACAGAAAATCTGGCCACTATTAACTCGAGAAATCCTGTATGCAGGTCAGGAAGCAACAGTTAGAACTGGACATGGAACAACAGACTGGTTCCAAATAGGAAAAGGAGTACTTCAAGGCTGCATATTGTCACCCTGCTTATTTAACTTATATGCAGAGTACATGATGAGAAACGCTGGGCTGGAAGAAGCACAAGCTGGAATCAAGATTGTTGGGAGAAATATCAATAACCTCAGGTATGCAAATGACACCACCCTTATGGCAGAAAGCAAAGAAGAATTAAAGGGCCTCTTGATGAAAGTGAAAGAGAAGAGTGAAAACATTGGTTTAAAACTCAGCATTCACAAAACTAAGATCATGGCATCTGGTTCCATCACTTCATGGCAAATAGATGGGGAAAGAGTGGAAACAGTAGGGGCTGTTTTGGGGGGCTCCAAAATCACTGCAGATGGTGACTGCAGCCATGAAATTAAAAGACGCTTGCTCCTTGGAAGAAAAGTTATGGCCAACCTAGATAGCATATTAAAAAGCAGAGACATTTCTGTGCCAACAAAAGTCCATCTAATCAAAACTATGGTTTTTCCAGCAGTCATGTATGGATGTGAGAGTTGGACTATAAAGCTGAATGCCAAAGAATTGATGCTTTTGAACTGTGGTGTTGGAAGAGACTCTTGAGAGTCCCTTGAACTGCAAGGAGATCCAACCAGTCCATCCTAAAGGAAATCAGTCCTGAATTTTCATTGGAAGGACTGATGTTGAAGTTGAAACTCCAAATCTTTGGCCACCTCATGCGAAAAACTGACTCATTTAAAAAGACCCTGATGCTGGGAAAAATTGAAGGCAGGAGGAGAAGGGGACGACAGAAGATGAGATGATTGGATGGTATCACTGACTCAATGGACATGAGTTTGAGTAAACTCCACGAGTTGGTGATGGACAGGGAGGCCTGGCGTGCTGCAGTCATGGGGTCACAAAGAGTCGGACACGACTGAATGACTGAACTGATATGTATAAATAAAAGAAAAACTTTTCTTTTAGAGTCTTATCACCTGAAAGGGACTCAAATTTAAGTTATCATATACTAGGTATTTAGATGCATTATACACACTACCCCATTCTTCTTGTATAACTGCTCAGTTTATGACATTATGGGCCAGAGAGGTTAATTAATCTACCTGAGGTCACATAGCTGTTAAGTGGCAGGATAAGAAAATGAATGCATTTGTGTTAAATTTTAAGCTGTTTTATAGACTCTTCCTTCCATTCTCAAATATCAAGAATTAAATGCTCCTTCAAAAGCTGTGACAATCCTCACACACTGGATGAACTCCACCTTAAACCTGCTGAGGGAGATATATATGCATTTTCCTTGGTTGCCAGGTTCTCTGCCACCTAAGGACTCTGCAGGAAACAGCAGTGGTGGAACAAAGACCAGGTGATGGCCAGCAGCAGTTCCACTCTCATGGTCACCTTCACTGCCAACATCACAGAACAGCATGCTAGAGACAGGGTACAGGGTGGCAGGGCCTGACTTTCCCTCTATCAGAGTTACATGTCCCAGCAGCCACTGGGCTCTGATGGGTTCAGTGGTGCCCAGAACCTGGTTTAGAAGCAGGGGACAAAGAGGACCTCTTTGGAGACACTCCCAATAAGCTGTCCTTACAGATTTGCTCCAGGTGATTTTCCAGCTCCGACCAGGTCAAAGTGGCTTCTTTTAGGTTTTACTTTTGTCTCAACCAGTATCTTTTTCTTTAGTGAAAGAGTCTGTACAGAGGGAACCAATCATTTCCATATATTCTAAATTACCACCTACTTATTTTACCAATTGAGTTCGTGTAAAAAAATAAATAAATTAAAAAAAAAAATAAATTACACTCACAAATCCAAACAAATTCTGCTCCTCAGCAAGTCAAAAACCACCATTTCAAAGCACTGCTCGAGAACCACCACACCTGCTACTGGGACTTCTTGACTCTGAGGAAACTTGCCATTACTTCCTGCACAGGTATAAAAGTCCCCCAGGTGATGTTCTGGGATTGCCCTGTGACACCTGGGAATTGGCTCCCATTTTCTTTGAAGAGAAAACTATAAGAGAATAAGAGTAGAGTGGTGGGATCCTCAAGCCCATTCCTACATGGGGAGATTTGCTAGAAGGACTCATGGATCTCACCATGTGGTTTTATTGATGGCAATGACTTTATTACAGGCTTCCCAAGTAGCTTGCTGCTACTGCTGCTAAGTCACTTCAGTCGTGTCCGACTCTGTGTGACCCCATAGACGGCAGCCCACCAGGCTCCCCCATCCCTGGGGTTCTCCAGGCAAGAATACTGGAGTGGGTTGCCATTTCCTTCTCCAATGCATGAAAGAGAAAAGTGAAAGTGAAGTCACTCAGTCTGTCCGACTGTTAGCGACCCCATGGACTGCAGCCCACTAGGCTACTCCGTCCACTGAATTTCCAGGCAAGAGTACTGGGGTGGGGTGCCATTGCCTTCCCCGCCCAAGTAGCTTAGTGGTAAGGAATCTGCCTGCCAATGCAGGAGACACGGGTTCAACCCCTGGGTCAGGAAAATCCCCTGGCAGAGGAAATGGAAACCCACTCCTATATTCTTGCCTGGAAAACTACATGGACATGGAGCCTGGAGGACTATAGTCCATGGGGTCACAAAGAGTTGTACAGAAGTGAGCTATTGAGCACGTGATTTATTACAGGGATGTACAAAGGATGTGCAGTCAAATAGAAGGGAAAAAGACACACTGTCTGGAGGAATTAATGCAAAAGCTTCCTTCTGCTCTTTCCCTCCCAGGAGGGGTCACACAGAGCCCAGTCTACATTCAGCAACACAATACAGCAACACATGTGCCCTCTTTTGCCTGGGAAAGCTAATTAGATATCTAGTGCCCAAGATTTGTACTGAGGACAAGTCACAAGGGTTCCCTCTGCCTAACAGATACTAACATTCTAGACTCCCATAAGGAAACAGGGGTTTAGCATAAGCTACCTTGTTTACACAAATAGTTTAGACACAGTAAACCATCCTCAACAGGCAGGGACAGTGGGATCCCTCCTAAAATCCAAGTTCCCAGACATTAACCAAGGTCCCACTTGCAAGCAGGCCTGTCCAAGGATGGCAGCAGCAGGTCTGCTGTGTTCAACTTTTTCTGCACAATTGAACACCAAAAGCCTTGTCTACACATATGTCATCTCATCCAAGAAGAGGAAAATCAACCCAACTGATGATTTGGTGCTGGGCATGTCACTCCTGTCCCACAACTGAGCAGAGTATGCACTCAGGCACGTCCAACTCTTTTGTGACCCCATAGACTGTAGCCCACCAGGCTAATCTGTCCATGGAATTCTCCAGACAAGAATACTGGAGTGGGTAGCCATTTCCTTCTCCTGGAGATCTTCCAGACTCAGGGATCGGACCCACGTGAACCCATGTCTCCTGCACTGCAGGCAAATTCTTTAGCACTGTGCCACTTGGGAGGCCCATGATAAAACAGAATTCTCTCCAAATTAAAAAAAAAAAAAAAGCGCTGCCTTTTCCCAGCTGCCTTGCATAAGGGAACTCAAGTGTCCTTCTGATGGCCTTCTATTCATGTCTCTTTCTTCCTTCAGAGCTCTCAACACCAGCCATAGTTGCCTTTCTATTCATTTACTTGCCCATTTTCTGCCACTGGCTACCTCACCATGGGTGGTAAGCCTCAGCTCCTGACAGGTTTAAGCTGTCTTGTTCTTGCATGGATTGTATCACCTGGAACAGTGCCTAGTACACAGCAGAGCCTCTTGACTGAACAGATAAACAGATGAATTTACAAATAAATGACTACAACTAACTATAGCCCTGGAGACAAAGTATGGAGAAAAGTTGAAAAGAACAGAATATTACTATTATTATTCCCTTAATACAACTGAACTTATAAACTGAATCCAAGTAAAGATAAGAATAACATTAGCATTAACACAGCACACATCAGGCACTGTTCTAAAAGCTCTACATATATTAACTTTTACTCCTTATGACAACCTTTAAGGTAAGTAGTCTTATTACAACCGTCTCCATTTCACAAATGAGAAAACCAAGGCACAGAGAGGGGAAGTGACCTGCTTAATGCAACTCAGCTGCTATGGCCAAGCCTGAGCCTGAGCACAAGGTGTCTGTCTTAGAGTCTATTAACCACCATATCATCAGCCTCTTAGAAGATGAGCCAAAAGCCCAAGAGTTCTGAAACAACAAACAGAAAAACATGAAGAGGGAAATGTTGGAGAACACAGAGGGGCCAGGAGAGAGGGGAAGCAGTTTTTGTCACTGGGATGTGAAATTTAAAATTTAAGCTCAGTATTAGATGCTTTCTCTTACCAAACAGTCCTCTTTATCAAACAGACCAAGTGCAGTTCCTGTCCATTGCTGAGTCTAGGTTTCAGCTTTGAGCCATCCAATCACACCTTCCTGTAGGGAGCAGGGGCCACCCCACTCTCTGCTAATACGAAGACTGCCTTCCACAGCCCTAGGCTAGTCCCTGGGCTCTTGAGGGTAGCCCCCGTGTGGCCCTGAGTGCAGTGCAACGTCCTCTTCCCCAAGGCAGTGAGTACACGGGACCATAAACTGTTGTTCAGCTCACCTGTCCAGTGTCAGAGTGTGTTTGGCCATCCTCATAAACCTTGTGTGGGAACAAGTCCCTCCCCAAAGGGATGAGTAGGGGATGATTAAAAGAGTCATGAGGAAGAATTAGAAAAAGAAATGGGAGATGAATCTATGGTGATCTTTTGCCTGGAACTTGTCCCCAGCCAGCCTGAACGTAGTTTGCACTATAGCTGGCCCACTAACAGAGGAAGTGCTAGGGAAAAATCCCAGAGTCCCGCTGACATGCACAGGGCTCCCACCAACACGGCTCTGGCCACTCCAATCCCTGGACCCATGTCAAGGTAAATAGAACCAGGGCAATGGAGAGCTTGGGCACAAGGCACTTAATGGACATTTATTGAATTAATACAATAAAACACTTTAATATTATGGTTAGTAATTGCTCGTGATTAAGCTCTTTGCAAATATTTTACTGCCACAAAAGTGGTTATGGGGGAAATTACTTACAACAGAGAGCTATGTAAAAACAGCAAGAAATAAAATTGAAGGTGTAATATAATTTTCATTAGATTTTTTAAAAGCTAAATGTATAAGGAAAATGACCAGAAGGACATAGATCCAAATGACTGTAACAGTAGGGTTCACAGGCTGTGATTATTGTAAATGTTTCTTATTCTATTTTCCAAATCTGCTAAAATGTGACATGTCACTTTCAAAGCTGAAAATGTACCCAATAATATGTTAAAATAAGCTCCTCTTAGCCTGGAATTCATGTAACAATTTTTTATAGCAGTACCTCCAGCAGGATGCTAGGCATTTAGCAAGTACTTAGGAAGTGTCTGCTGGCGAGAACACAGAGAAAGTGAGAATGCAGTGATATACTATGGAAGCATTGTAAGGAGAGAGCCCAGAGTTAAGCGCTTTATGTAGAGCTCTGTCAGAGGAACTTTCGAAGTACAAGCAAGCCACTTCATTTATTGCATCTCATTTTCTTCATCTATACAATGAGAATAATGCCCACAAGGGTCCTACATCATTATTCTAAGGCAAGAGTCAAAAGGAGTCATGTGGTTTGGGATCTGTGTTGGCAGGATCAGCACTCAATTTGTTTCTTGTGCATCCCGCTTCTCATCCCCAAAGCCCACGGTCTCATATGCTCCATCCCTCGCTTCTGTCGACTTCCCCATCAGCTAGACTCGGGCTATGCTAATGAGTTCCAGGATGTCCATGGCAGCCTGCTTTGGCTTTGCTTACCTACCTACCCAAAATCTTCTCAGACCAAGCCCCAGTTCAGAGCTGATGTCCTACTCCGTAGTTATGCATTCTTTCCCACCTGGGTGACAGTAACAGTTGCCTTATTGATGTGAAATGAAATTTAAAAGATTATTATTTCAGCATTAGAGACGTTGAAAGGAAGGGGAAAAAAAAAAGAGAAAGAGAATTTAAACTGTGTTTTCAAATCCGTCATGTTTTAGGCATTCTTTTCAAGAAATTGTAAATTAACCTTTCCTTCCTTTTTTTTTTTCTCATTTGAAGAAGTAATGGTTTATTCCATTGAGTCTCCAACTGGTTGAGGTCAAAGAGGTTACTCTGGTTTAAATTACCATTTTAGCTTCTCGAGCTCTTTATCATATCTGAACATCTCGGCTTGAGCACAGGCTCATTGATTGGTGTCAAATGCACATTTTCCAGTCTGCTCCAATGGCTCATATTTTTTCCTAAAATAGTGTTTTGCCCTTCCACTCAGCCCAGCCCAGGCACCATGCCTTACTTCAGCAAGAGCTGACCTTCAGACACATCAAATCCAGAGGAAGTGTCCATTTGTGGCTTATGGATTATCATATGAAGGGCAAGAGTAGCAAAGGAGTTCGGGAGAAACTGCCCAAGAAATATATCACTTTGAACAAGTCCCATCCTTCCCTGTGCCTGCTTCCTAAGAAAAAGCACAGGCATTGGACTAAATCTAAGAGTAGGGGTGGATGTGGGGAGACATATTCCTTGGAGGTTTTAGCACATGGAGGACTTCTGTTTGATTTTCAAACTATTAATCTGTAATCCTGGATTTTGAAATGCCTCTACTTAAGGAGAGTTCAGAGCCCCTGTGAGAATCACTGGCCTGGTGACCCTTTCACTTATAGGTCTGACCCTCTGGAATGTGACTATTGTGGATAGGATGAAGTCTGCAAGAACATCATCACATGATGACAAAGGCCTAGGGAGCACGGCTTTCAAAGGAGCACTAGCCTACCTACTCCTTGAGACACTGAAAGTTATTCCTGATAACACCGATGAGTATCATCTAAAATCAAGGAGAATACTTACTCAGTTTTTTAACAGTGCAGTGTCTGTAAAATCTTCACGTTCATAAAATCTTCATGAACATGTATATAGCATATATAACACACGCCAAATACACAGCTATCTAATTCAGTAAGAGGGCAGCCCAGGAAAAAAACACACAAACTCAGAATTCATGAGGCACAATCAAAGTATTTCAAATACCATAGCAAACCATAACAATAAGGGAATAATCCATAAACACGATGTTGCATCTGTCTTGTGCTAGTAGTACTACAAAGGGCGTAGAAGATTCATGCCCCATATTATGCCCTCAGATGTTGACAATTTAGTTAACAAAGTGTATACACATATAAAAAGATAGTGCAATACAAGGCAGTAGATGATATGCCCACTATGGGCTATCATCACAGTGGGGATTCAGAGACAGGTCAGGGTAAAACAGTCTCCAAAGAATCTGATCTCACTCAAACCCAGAGAGGGCTAGAAAGGGAGAAGAAAACAGTAGCTTCCTGGGGAACCAGAGTGTGGGAAAACAGACCCTTTATATTAACAGAGAGAGATTGCTCAAAAAGGGCTGAGGTCATCCCCTTTGAATGTGGTGCACAGTTAGCATCCATTCTCTCCTTTTCAACAATAACCCTGAACCAAGACCCAAACACAAATTCTACCTTTGATGAGCCCAGGAGACATGGAACTATGAACATAAAAGAATGGAGGGCTGGAGCAGAGAGATGGTACCCCGAGGCTGACATCTCAGAGGGAGCACAAAAGAGATCCGCTAAGATGAGGAGCACACCGAGAGGTATAGAATCACAATCCCTCGTTTTGAACAACACAATAGAAACAGGTTGCAAAATGCTGTCAGCCTGAGCCTTTCTGGATCAGGTTTTGTTTCTAGAAGCAGATGAGGCTAGGCGGAATAAGGAGCCACACAGACATGTCATTGTATGCAAAAAGCAGTCATTCCACACGATGAGAGGAGAGAGAACTGGCACTGTGAACAGATTCACTGGTCTTCATTGGCTAGCCAGAAGTGAAACCTCAGTGGAGCTTTCACAACACAAAACCCGGGAATGAAGGAAAATTCCTCCTTGAACACCAATTTCTTCTTTATACAAACCTCCTACAAATTTTATAAATAGCTGGTCTGGGGGAAAATGTTTACCTAATTCAAAACTAAGTAATCAAAACAAGACTAGTAGAGGCTCTATAAAAATATTACAAGGAAAATAAGGAAAGGAACAAGAAAAATAATAGCGAAGGACAATTTTTGTTCCTGCCATGCATCTGCATGTGTGTTCAGTTGTGTCTGACTTTTTGTGACCTCATAGGTTGTAGCCTGCAAGGCTCCTGTGTCCACGGAATTTTTCAGGCAAGAATACTAGAGTGGGTGGCTATTTCCCACTCCAATCTGCCAGGGAGAAGATACAAAAAATACACGACTAAGTACTTTGCCATGAATTTTTAAAAACATAATGAAGCAAACACACACATACACACAATCGAGCAGATATGTAAGAGTTCATGGGAAATGCTGTAAGCAAGAATTTGAAGCATAAGCCAGCAGAAATCTGGAAAGAAGTGAAGTTTAAAAAAGAAAAGAAAAGAAAACCATTATAGAAATACAGACAAAATTGAAAACAGAACAAGGGAAACAAGACATTCCTAAGAATACAAAAAAGAATAGAAAGGAAAGGACAATGACAGGAAGAATGAAGGAAAAAAAAGAAAAAAAGTAAGTCAGACACTTAGTAAAGAAATAAATGAAGAGTTTAAAGGGATTTAAGAGGAAATGACAGAGAATAAGATTGGCAAAGGACATAAAAGAATATTTGAAGATATCATTCAATAAATCATCCTAGAAATAGAAGACTTAGATATATTGACGGTCACAGAGTATCCAGGCAAAAGTTGAAAACATGATCTGGTATATTTGTAAGACTTCAAACACTAAGAATCTTTGGGCAGCCAGGTACCTCTCACATATGATGGAGGTAAAATGAAATTTACCTCAAACATTAACATTGCATCATTTTCTATTAGAAGACAGTAGGAGGATACCTTTGCCGTTAGTCCACAGGAAACAAATTGTCACTCAAGAGTTTTATACCCAGAAAACTATCATTCATTGTAGGGGTAATAAATCAAAATTTTTGAACATGCAAGAATTTAAGGCATTTTGTTTCCATGAGCCTATCCTGAAGAAATTATCGGAGGAGGTGCTTTGTAGCCTTCCAAGAAATGAATGGAAAACAATAACAAAGGCCTAGGAAAGAATATGGCATGCATGCTTACTTGTGTCCAACTCTTTGCAACCCTAAGAACTGTAGCCCACCAGGCTCCTCTGTCCATGGGATTTTCCCAGACAAGAATACTGGAGTGGGTTGCCATTTTCTCCTCCAGGGGATCTTTCAGGCCTAGGGATGAAACTCAAGTCTTCTGGGTCTCCTGCATTGGCAGGCAGAGTCTTTATCACTGAGTCACCTGGAAAACCCAGGAAAGAAGAGATGCTGTTGCTGCTGCTGCTAAGTCGCTTCAGTCGTGTCCGACTCTGTGTGACCCCACAGACGGCAGCCCATTGGGCTCTGCCATCCCTGGGATTCTCCAGGCAAGAACACTGGAGTGGGTTGCCATTTCCTTCTCCAATGCATGAAAGTGAAAAGTGAAAGTAAAGTCGCTCAGCCATGTCTGACTCAGCGACCCCATGGACTGCAGCCCACCAGGCTCCTCCATCCATGGGATTTTCCAGGCAAGAGGACTGGAGTGGGATGCCATTGCCTTCTCCAGGAAAGAAGAGCAAAATTACTTAAATGTAGAAGTAAGAATAAAACAAGTTGGGATTTGTGATTTAAAACCGGGTTGTAAATGTAAGTCTATCAATGCAACCCCTGGCAGGGTAAATCTGATATAACTCACAGAGGAGGAAGGAAGCAGCAGCTACATATTCACTATCTTTTAGAGCTGGGAGTAAAAGGATAACATTAAAAGCTGATAAACATTTATTAACAGTCAAAGGTAAATCCTAAGGAAGACAATATAACCACTGCGAGTAGAGTCGGGGAGGGCAGGAAATAATATACTAAGTGAAAGTTAATCTAATAGCTTTCCTCCTCATTTGCTGTCAAACCCATGTCGTATAATAACCTCTCACCTTGCTACTTGTTGTCCCAGGTAGTACTCATTTATTCATTCAACAAACATTCATAATATTCCAAATACCTAATATGTGTCAGGGCTGAGAATAGGGAAGTGAGCAAAATGGACAAGGTTCCTGCCCTCGAGGAGCTTACAGATATTTAATGGAAGGAGACATATTATAAACAAATAGCTATGCAATATAATGCCAACTAGCCATGGGCCCTGTGGAAAAAAATAAAGCTGAGCAGGGACAGAGAATAAAGGGAGGGTGGTGGTAAGAAGCTATCAGAGGCCAGAAAGATAGGGCAGGGAAGCCTTGTGAATATCAAAGGGCAAAGCATGCCACAAAGATTTGAACATCAAGGGCAAAGGTCCAGAGGCAGATAAGAACCCAGCCAATGCCAGAGCTGATCAGGCCCTGCGTTTAGGTAGCCTGGCTTCTCTCCATAATTAGGGAGTGTCCAGTGTTCACAGCAGCACTTTTTACAATAACCGAGACATGGAAACAATCTAGATGCCCATCGACAGATGAATGAGTAAAGAAGGTGTGGTGTATACACAAACACACACACACAATGGAATAGTACTTGGCCATAAAAAAGAATAAAATGTCATTTGCAGTAACATGGATGAAGCTAGAGGTTTTCATACTAAGTGAAGACAGAAAAATTTATTATATGATATCACTCACATGTAGAGTCTAAAATAAAAAAATAGATACAAATGAACTTATCTACAAAACAGAGCCACAGGCTTTGAAAGCAACCTTGTGGTTACCCAAGGGGGAAACGTGGCAAGGAAGGACAGATTAGGAGTGTGGGATGAATGTATATACACTACAGTATATGAAATAGATCATCAACAAGGACTTACTGTGCACAGGGAACTCTATTCAATGTCCTGTAATAACCTAAATGGGAAGAGAATCTGAAAAAGGATGGAGATATATATACATATAAGTAAATCACCTTGCTCTACACCTGAAACTAACACAACATTGTAAATCAGCTATAATCCAATATAACATTAAAAATTAGATTAAAAAATAATAAATTAGGGAGTGTCTTACCTCCAGACATTTGAGTCCTCCCATTCAGACATATGGACTTCCCAGGTAGTGCTAGAGGTGAAGAACCAGCCTGCCAATGCAGGAGATGTAAGAGACAGGAGTTCAGTCCCCGGGTTGGGAAGATCCCTTGGACAAGGGCATGACAACCCACTCTAGTATTCTTGCCTGGAGAATTCCATAGACAGAGGAGACTGGCAGGCTATGGCCCAGAGGTTCGCAAAAAGTTAGACACGACTGGAACGACTTAGCACACATGCACACACTCAGACACACACACGAACATACACATTCACTCCACAGTGGCAATCTGCTCTCAGCCTGTCTCCCATGCTTCCACAGCCCTACTCCGAGAAACAGCGTCTTGGTCCCCTTGTCTCAGCCCTCAGCCTCTCTGTGTCCCTTCCTGGGACAGCTCATGGTCTCACCAGCCCTTTTCCTTTGGCCTTTACCTTCAAGCGCTGGAAAAGGCTGGAATCTGGGCAGAAAATCAGAGAAAACCAGGCACCTCTGTCAAACAGAGTCAGCTTGTTAAGGAAAACCTAGACACCTTTCACCAAGTGGTTCCAGAGTATTTTATAAGCAAACTAAAAATAAAACCTTGCTGTCTGCTGGAGCTGTTTGAAGGCACTGAATTGGAGATCCCAATTAAAAGGAAATGGTTGACTGTTATTGATCTTAGTTGGCTCAGCTGGCTGCCAGAGGAGAGGGAAGAAGTTCAAACACAGCGCACTTTTTCTTGTCTCTTCAGTGAGACTCTCAATTTGCCGTCTATTCCCTAGACACCTACTTGCACTCTGCAGACTGGCTGAGGCCAAAGGGTGTAGGCCAAGGAAGCCAGGAGGAAAGAGGAAACACTTTTGGAGAGGCTGCCAGCTTCAATGCCAGCTTCTCTATACATGCTTTCCTGCTGAACTTTCACAAAACCCAGGCACAGGTGCTTATAGCATGCAGGTAAGAAAAACAGATGCGTAAAGGCCAACCTATTAAGAAAATGTAACAACCTCACTGCTGAGTTTTTATGACCAAATGCCAGTTACAAAGTGGGTGCCTGCAAGATGACCCCCATTTACTTTGGAATTTTGTGAAACACACCATGAGAGAATGAGAGCAAAAAAACAATGTTGATCAGAGGTGGAGGTTTTAGCAGGGATGGTTACAACCTGGGGATTAAAGAGCTCCATCTGGGGACTTCCCTAGTAACCCAGTGGCTAAGACTCTGCACTCCCAGTGCAGGGGGCCAGGTTTGATCCCTGGTCAGGGAACTGGACCCTGCATGCCACAGCCAAGACCCAGTGCAGACAAATTAAAAAAAAAAAAAAAAAAGAGTGCCATCCAGATACTGGTCTGAGAGCTTTGATTCCAGCACATGCCTGCAATCTCAGCCAGAGGGGCCCCATCAGGCCTCCTTAACCACTCTAGGGCCTGGGCCACCACTGAAGAACACTGAAACTGACAAAGGGCAATGGGAGCCCTCAGGGCTGAGCTCCTGCAGTGACCAGCTACAGGTTCACAGACCAAGTTCTGCCATAGCGTGTGTCAGCCTGGGCCTTCTTTCTTTTCCAACTATCTGAGTCAGTCCAGCCACTTCCCCCTAAAGATTCTGAAGGACCTCAATAGGATTATATCAGGGGATGCTGGAAGTTTTAGGGAAAGAAGAGAGGTAGGGGATATTGGGGGAGAGAGAGGAAAAGAAGTGAGACCACCCTGGGCCTCTGGGAGAAGACAGAAAAGAACTCCAAGTTTCCTTTATATTCCAGGCAGAAAACAGACCGAAAAATGATAATGAATGCCAATTATCCAGGCCCGCTGAAAAACACTTAAAAAAAAAAAAAAAGCATCAGCACTTCATTAAAACCACACTTGCTTTTGGTGCCACTGAGAAACAAAGATGGGGAGGAGTGAAGCGGTATGTTTTTCAAATGAAAAAATAACCGAGAAGGGCTGATGAAAAGTCCTTGAACACATGACAACCAAATGGACGTTCAAACAGCTCCATTAAGAAAGGGAGTGCAGGGGCCACACTTCTGTTGAGGGGGAAGGAGGTTTGCAGGAACCTTGCATGTGAGAGTGACAGCTTTGGCTACAGTCACTGCCCACCTGCTAATACTCAGAAACTCAGTTGCTTATTTTGACTGCTGCTGCTGCTAAGTCGCTTCAGACCCCATAGACAGCAGCCCATCAGGCTCCTCCATCCCTGGGATTCTTCAGGCAAGAACACTGGAGTGGGTTGCCATTTCCTTCTCCAATGCATGAAAGTGAAAAGTGAAAGGGAAGTCACTCAGTCGTGTCCAACTCTTACTGCTCAGTGCTTAACTAGGACCGCAAGCAGAGGGTTTAATAAATACCACCTGCGGTGGTATTCGAAAAGCTGCTGCTTGCAAACAGTCTGCAAGGGGCTTGCAGACAGCTAGCTGAGAGACATAATGTTCCTGAAATTTGCATCACCCCATATAATAAGGGCCTAGCCTCCCATTTCACCATGGAGGGCACCAAAACAGTGTCTGGGACCGCACTGTCTGGACAGAAGAGGAGAAAAATCAATTTCAGATTTTTCAGGTGAGATTCTGCAACATGCTTAAAAGAAGGAATGATTCTCACATATACTGAGCATGAAATGGGGGAACCATTGCAGTTCTCTGACCTAATGAAATAGCAAACAAAGTATCCTGAGATCCTGACACATTGTCATTGGGTGGGTCTCTGCATTAGTAAAGGCTTCCCTAGTGGCTCAGATGGTAAAGAATCTGCCTGCAATGCAAAAGTGGGTTTGACCCCTGGGTCAGGAAGATCTCCAGGAGACTGGAATGACTAACCACTCCAATATTCTTGCCTGGAAAACTTCATGGATAGAGGAGCCTGGTGAGCTAGAGTTTCCTTCTTCCACGTTAGTAAACATCCTCTAGGAGGATAAATGACAACAGAAAGCTGTGATATAGCAACAAGTGAAGATAGAAATTCACTGCATCACTATTGTAGCCAGCCTGATGTCAGTTATGAGCAAGGACAGAAAGCCAGGGCATGCGAAAACCATAGGCATGGGACAAGTCCCCTGGGTTAGCACCCAGCAACTTGTCAACAGATCACATCTCACTCATGAAGCCCATTTTCATGAACAGAAAGCTTCCTTTGCTAGTGCACGTGCCTAAGCAAAAATCCAGACTCCCAGATAAATGTTTAGGGAAGACTTCCCCTGTCTTTTTGTTTCCCTGCCATCAGTTACCTCTTCCCTGGCTTACAAGTTGGGCTTCCCAAGTGGTGCAGTGGTAAAGAATTCACCTGCCAATGTAGGAGATGCAAGAGATGCAGGTTCGATCTTTGTGTCAAAAAGATCTCCTGGAGAAGGGAATGGCACCCCACTCCAGTATTTTTGAATGGAGAATCCCATGGACAGAGGAGCCAGGCGGGTTACAGTCTCTGGGGTCACAAGGGTCATTGAGACACAACTGAGCACTGCACTGGCTTACAAGTGAGATCCAAACCTATCTATCCTAGATATAGCTTACTGTCTACATTAGCATGAATCTACTCTTTCATTGTCCTGGTTGTTAGGACTTTACTATTCCAGCAGATTCTTGTTAAGGCAAATAATTTGTGCTTTAAAGGAACTTTGCTGTAAAGGAGCTTTCTGAAATATCCATCAACTCTTCTATAGAAATCAGTCATCAATAGACTGTTTATGCCCTAGAATTCTTTGGAGCACTTGGATCAAAGATCTTTGCCTTGCTGTTTCCTCAAATCTGAAACAGTACCACCAGGATCGTTGCCCCACCTAATCAAGAACCCCACATTGAAAGACCTAGATCTGCCTTAGACCAAACTTCCAACTCTCAGCAAATTCCCCCTCTTTGACAACACCCAAGCTGTCAAGGTACTTTTCTTTCCTTCTGCACAAATAAGAAACTCAGCTTTGTCTTTTCAACAGACTGAGTTGTGTTGGTGGCATGTGGAGAGCTGGCATTCAACAAAAGGAATCAAAGGGTTAATAGATTTATCAAAAAGCCAAGTCATACTCTTTTCACTGACCTTCTAGAGGTATTTTTTTCATGACATATTCTCTGATGACTCCAAATTTACAAAATTATATTGGAACACATGCATTGTGCTCAGTTAAGGCTCTGAAAGATGTCTCCTGTCCTCAAGCAGCTTGCAGGCTGAAAGTGCAAGTGTTAGCTGCTCAGCTGTAGTCGACTCTTTGTGACCCCATGGACGGACTGTATCCTGCTAGGCTTCTCTGTCCATAGGATTTCCCAGGCAAGAATACTGGAGTGGGTTGCCGTTCCCTTCTGCAGGGGATCTTTCTGACCCAGAGATCAAACCCACATCTCCTGCATTGCAAGCAGACTCTTCACTGCCTGAGCCACTAGAGAAGCTAGGACAATAGTCAGTTAATTATTTTAATACAAGTCTTTTGAGAGAACTGTGAGCCTGAACTGCAGTCATACCAGCAGCTGAGGACCTCCATAAATAAGAAAGTGGGAGGCAGGTTTCAGCAAAAATGACAGTCGAGTATGAAGGAAATATCTGAACAATTAAGAAAATCAAAATGACACCTGCAATAACAAAGCCCCACAGAAAATGTCAACCTGCTCCTTTGTGCCCCACTCAGATTTGTTTCCTGTTCCTGGAAAAACTCGTCACTTCTTGGTATTATAGAAGCTTACCTTTGTCTCTTAATAGCTCCGAGGCCCTAGAACAACAGGCTTTGTCCTTAAGTTTTTACCTTTGTATTGGCAGAATCTACTCTATCCAGGACCTCAGAGGTGCTCATAAACATTTAATGGACGACTAAGGACCAGAGAGCAGGTTGAAGTTATGCAACAGGCTGGCTACTCAGATTCTGCTGATAAACAATTTACAACCAGAGCTGCAAAATTCAGCATCTCCTTCAACCAGGCTGCACAGTACCATTTCATGTATTCACCTTGTCTGCCCAACACCATCAAACACCCCTTGGGACCCGGATCAGTTCATCTCTTTTCTTACAAATGGAACATATGTTCAGGCCCAATCATGTTGCTTCAATATCTCAGCACCTGCTCTGTACTAGAAAAACACCTGCTCTGCCAACAGCCCCCTCCCTCCCAACCCACACCTCACCTGCCTCCCTCCCCTCTCCTCCACNTAAGGGATTGGCAACTGCTACTTCCTGGTTCCTGAGATGCTTGAGCTTTAACCCAGAAGCCCTGCTGTGGGAAACAAGAGGTCCTGGGGAGAGTCCCCATGTGGAGAAGAACTGAGCCTCCCAGCCAACAGCCGGCACCACCCTACCAACTACGTGAGCACACAGGCTTGATTCAGGATCCTCCAGCTCCAGTGGAGCAGAGATAAGTCATTCCCAATACCCCCTGGCCAAACTACAGATTCAAGAGCGAAATAAATTGTTGTTGTTATTTTCCACCCTTAAGGTAGTTTATTATTCCAAGATGTAAACAGAACCGAAAGGGAGAAATATTTAACCACAGGCTCTCGTGATGTATTCGAGACAGTTTGCCCCAAGAACTGCCAACCCCATTGTCTTACAGTTTGTGCCCTCCAAACTCTCTAGGCACCCATGAGAGAGGCAAGATCTCAAGACAGGAAGAACAGCCTCTGAGGCCCGCATTGGGTGAGCACAGGGGTCCGCACCTGCCCTGTTGCAGCCCTGTCTCTTATACACATCTAGATGTGTATAAGAGACAGTCCCTCCCCTCTACTCCACCCTTCCTCCTCTGCCCCCATCCCACCTCTATTACTAGCTCCGTTCTACCCAATCCCTCCCCTCTTCCATATCTGGCCCTCCCACTTCACCCTCTTCCCTGCTTCTCCAGTCTTACTTCCCTTTAAAATTGCCCTTGGCACCATCTCCTCCAGAAAAGCTTCCAAAACCCAGGTAGAAGCAACAGAATTCTTCCTGGGGAAATTACGGCACCATGAGGCTATAACCACCACAATACAAGGATGCTCACCCACTTTGCTCTCCCCTGTATCCTGAGTACCTACCACCAAGCAGTACAAGGCACACAGCAGAAGCCCCACAGATCTGCTGAGTGAATGAGTGCTTCCATGACACCTCACCATGACTGTTTTAGCATCCTTCATTCTGAATTACAGCATCTGATTTGTGGATCTGTGTGCCTATCCCATTACACTAGAAGAAAACAGAAGGTAAAGGCTGCTACTTAGTGGATTTGTGCCCCTGAGGCCTAGCACACACCCAGCATGTAGAGGACACTCATCAGCGGATGAATGAAAGAAAGGGTGACCACGGTATGTCAGCCCTGTTCTGGGTAACTGTTACAGTTTCCCAATACATGATGTACCACTCTAGTCTAGAGGTCTCTACACCAGTGGTCCCCAATCTTTCTGGCACCAGAGACTGGTTTCATGGAAGAGAGTTTTTTCATGGATGGCTGGGGAAGGGGGGATAGTTTCAGGATGATTCATGCACATTACATTTATTGTGCATTTTATTTCTGCTGTTATTATATTGTGATATATAATTAAATAATCATACAACTCACTGTAATGTAGAATCAGATCATCAGGCGTTACATTCTCATAAGGAGTGTGCAACCTAGATCCCTTGCACACACAGTTCACAGTAGGGTTTACGCTATGAGAATCTAGTGCCACTGCTGAACTTACAGGAGGTGGAGCTCAGGTGTTAATGCGAGCGATGGGTAACAGCTGCAAATACAGATGAAGCTACTCACCAGCTGCTCACCTCCTGCTGTGCTGCTGCTGCTGCTAAGTCACTTCAGTGTGTCTGACTCTGTGCGACCCCATAGACGGCCGCCCACCAGGCTTCTCCGTCCCTGGGATTCTCCAGGCAAGAACACTGGAGTGGATTGCCATTTACTCCTCCATTGCATGCATGTGTGCTAAGTCGCTTCAGTCGTGTCTGACTCTGTGCGACCCAATGGACAGCAGCCCACCAGGCTCCTCTGTCCACGGGACTCTCCAGGCAAGAATACTGCAGTGGGTTGCCATTTCCTTCTCTGTTGCTGCTGTGCAGCCGGTTCTTAACCCCTGCTCTATACCAATGAAGAGAATTTTGAAAGTGTGATTTAACAATTAGCTTTAATCCACTAACTGTGTCTTCCCTATTATTTCGAGACTTTGCCCTCGTGCCTCTCTGATGAGTCATAGCTCTGCACTCCACCTTTCGTCAAAACAGCCTCTCCATCCCCTGCCTTGCTGTCCCTCTGTGCTTTCCTGTGCTGATACCTGGTGCTGAATGAAGGTTTATGGTAGTGGGTATGCCAGACAGTCCCTGTCCCCTGCTAAGGCTCCCCTTGACCACTGACTTTCATCTATTATCAGTATTGGGGGCCTGCCCTTGACCAGTTCAAATGCCAGCAGTGGCTACTTTTTAATCTAAAAGTTTCTAGAATGCAGACCATCAGACAGCAAACCTCATTTTCCCACAGGGTAAGTACTATATTGTAGAGTTACATTTCAAGATTGTTCTAGAAGAACAAAGTAGTGAAAAGTAAACCACAGGTTTGACCAACAATTTGTCAGAGAAGCAAAGATACAACAATATATCTCTGTATGTGGATTAAAGGCCTCATAAAACAATGAAAGAAAAGACCTGGAAAATAGGTCTAAACATCCTGCTGCTGCTGCTGCTGCTGCTGCTGCTAAGTCGCTTCAGTCGTGTCTGACTGTGTGACCCCACAGACTGCAGCCCACCAGGCTCCCCGTCCCTGGGATTCTCCAGGAAAGAACACTGGAGCGGGTTGCCATTTCCTTCTCCAATGCATGAAAGTGAAGTCGCTCAGTCGTGTCCGACTCCTAGCGACTCCATGGACTGCAGCCTACCAGGCTCCTCCGTCCTATACACGTCAGGCATCCTATACACGTCAATTGTATGAAGGCTTTGAGAAATATTTTCTGCCATATCAGTAAACAAGGATGTCACAGTCATCAGTGATTGCAGCCCTCCAACATGAGCTGATGAGCCTGAGGAAACTCAGAAAGGAAAAGAGTATCTGCCATCGAGCAGCCATCAGACTGAAGCCACTCCAATGGTGAGCCTGAGGAAACTCAGGATGTGAAAATACAGCATACTGTCCCCAGACACATAAGGTACATATCAAAGGAATGATTTCAGACAGCCCAGACTCTTGCATCTTCCCATACATAGAAAAACACTAAATTCCTTAACTTGGGATATCTGGTTTTTTTTAATTAACAATCATCTTTTTATGTTCTAACTACCTGTTCTTTGTTGCAACATTTCTATATAACCTGGCTCCCCATCTTGCCTCCTGGGAGCAGTTCTCTCAGGGTTACTTGAGATTCTGTCTCCTGGGCTTAAGATCCTAAAAATCCCCACCAAATAAAACATAATTCTCCCCTTTTGAGTTGTGAATAGTTTTTAAGTCCACAGCTTCATACACCAAGGTTAAGTCAATTATATTATAAAATGTGATCTAATATAAACATGCTAACACCATCGTGGGCATTCATTAGTTAAACTTTTGATTACCAAATCAGTTTTCTTGCCAAGCTGAAATCAGCAGGAGTTTTAAGGGGTGATTTGGATGCCACAGGACTAATAAAAACTTGATGCTATCTAAGGCACATAAGCTAGTTCCTTCATTTGCTCTCAAATTTCAATGTAACAAAAAAAAGCACTTAAAATCATTCCACTATATTACGAAGATTCTAAAAGTGGAAATTATGGAGAATATGGGGGAAAATATATCTGACATAATACTGAAAAGGAGAAAGGAGAAAAGAATACACACACGATGACTGCAATATGCAGTTGTGTGTATGACTTTATATGTCACGTTGAAAACAGTTGTATCAGGATGATGACCCATGAATGATTTTAAATGACTATTTTATAATGTTAGAAAATTTTAAGAGTGATACCTGATATGGAAATGGGCCTGGTGGGAGAAAATACTTGCAAATGTTGCAGCCAATGCAAACAGCTCATGCAGCTCAATATTAAAAAAAAAAAGAAAGAAAACTAATCAACAAATGGGCAGAAGAGCTTAACAGACATCAGTGCAGTTCAGTTCAGTCGCTCAGTCTCTTTGCAACCCCATAAATTGCAGCACACCAGGCCTCCCTGTCCATCACCAACTCCCGGAGTTCACTCAGACTCACGTCCATCAAGTCAGTGATGCCATCCAGCCATCTCATCCTCTGTTGTCCCCTTCTCCTCCTGCCCCTAATCCCTCCTAGCATCAGAGTCTTTTCCAGTGAGTCAACACTTCGCATGAGGTGGCCAAAGTACTGGAGTTTCAGCTTTAGCGTCATTCCTTCCAAAGAAATCCCAGGGCTGATCTCCTTCAGAATGGACTGGTTGGATCT
>SJYX01004182.1:676054-691735 GCA_006410675.1 Oreotragus oreotragus | reverse complement strand
AAAGTCTGACACTGTTTCCACTGTTTCTCCATCTACTTCCCATGAAATGATGGGACCAGATGCCATGATCTTAGTTTTCTGAATGTTGAGCTTTAAGCCAATCTTTTTCACTCTCCTCTTTCACTTTCATCAAGAGGCTCTTTAGCTCCTCTTCACTTTGTACCATAAGGGTGGTGTCATCTGCATATCTGGGTTATTGATATTTCTCCCGGCAATCTTGATTCCAGTTTGTGCTTCTTCCAGCACAGCGTTTCTCATGATGTACTCTGCATAGAAGTTAAATAAGCAGGGTGACAATATGCAGCCTTGATGTACTCCTTTTCCTATTTGGAACCAAGAGGCAGGTCATGTGGGCTGGTATCCCTATCTCTTTCAGAATTTTCCACAGTTTATTGTGACCCACACAGTCAAAGGCTTTGGCATAGTCAAGAAAGCAGAAATAGATGTTTTTCTGGAACTCTCTTGCTTTTTCGATGATCCAGTGGATGTTGGCAATTTGATCTCTGGTTCCTCTGCCTTTTCTAAAACCAGCTTGAACATCTGGAAGTTCACAGTTCACATATTGCTGAAGTCTGGCTTGGAGAATTTTGAGCATTACTTTACTAGCATGTGAGATGAGTACAATTGTGCAGTATTTTGAGCATTCTTTGGCAGTGCCTTTGGGATTGGAATGAAAACTGACTTTTGCAGTCCTGTGGCCACTGCTGAGTTTTCCAAATTTGCTGCCATATTGAGTGCAGCACTTTCATAGCATCATTTTCAGGATTTCAAATAGCTCAACTGGAATTCCATCACCTCCACTAGCTTTGTTTGTAGTGATGCTTTCTAAGACTCACTTGACTTCGCATTTCAGGATGCCTGGCTCTAGGTGAATAATCACACACCCCCAGGAAGGAGCAAACAAAGATTGGCAGCCAGCAGTCCACCTCCAGGGCCCAGGCTCTGTGCTTAGCACCACTTGGTCCAGTCTAGCCAAGATCCACAGCTCAGGATGCTATGGGGCTGGCAGGGGGGCCGGTGGGGGGAGGGGTTTCTCAGAACTTTCTGCCACAATACTCACTGCAGTTAACCACTGTCAGATGTCTGTCACTCACCCAGCAGTCCTGGAGAGAAGACTGGGGTCTGTGACCCATGGTCATCACAGCAGCACTGGGAGAGGTTTCTCTAGAAGCAGGGCTGAGCTTCAGGAAGGGGGAGTGGGGTGCATGTCACCCGCTGTCCACATGAGTTCTGCAGTCACAAAACGATGGGGTAGGAAGGGGATAAGCAGGCATCATGCTTGGCAGCAGGCCTCAAGCCCTGATGATGCATCTTGAACTGCACTTCCATCGTAGACAAAGGTGTGAAAATAGCCCAGTGGGACTCCCGCAGCAAACTGGAGAGTGAGTAGGTTATTCTAGTGGTACTCACACGTCTAAAAAATGAACATCAGGCTAAGCAAATGAAAGTTAGCCTGGCTACCTCCAATGTCTAGGCTGTGTGTCATGAAGTTTGGCTGAAGACTCAGGACAATGGATGAATGTTCTACAGCCCTAGGATTTAGAAGAAAAACCACTTCTCTCTTCAGAGCTAGCCAAGACTATATCAGAACAGAACCACTTCAGGAATGAGCCTGCAAGCAATCATCGGCAGCAAATGAGTGTTTTTACCAAACTACCATTTTTCTAGAAGGCATTCCATCAGATCTTCCTTCAACTTTCTGTCCTCTTTGTAAGTGGTAGAATTCTGCTATAGGGAAAAAGGTTAAGGACCATCTCAAACCTGTCCAAAAGCATCTAGTTTCCCTGCAGTTCAAGACCCACCACTGTCAAGTGGAGCCATGTCAGAGTCTCCTGCACAGGATATGGCTGTATTTCCAACAGAGCTGTTTAAAGTAATCTGTCCTTCTTCAAAGCCATTTGCCAGCAGTCTCTTGGCATATTGCCTCGGTGATATCTGAAAAAGGTGATTTCTACTTACAGTACCTTGATTTTGAGCTGTATGTTAGCTTGTCATCAAGATACTATTACTTAAAATGTAGCCACTCACCTTTGGTTTTGCTCTTGATTTTTAAAAGAAACGATGGCCTTAACTACACTGCAATTTTCTCAGTTTAACTGCTTATTTTGATCAAATTTCACCTTGCAGCTCACTACAAATGGCTGGGTGGAGCACGAAGAGAAATCACATTTGGTCTCCCATGTTATTTATGTTGGAAAAATGGAAATATACATCACTTATGAATGTTATTATGAACAGTACCAAGGCTAGAGACCAGAATTTGGGCATTTGACTCTAATCGCTGATGGGCCTCATGTCAAAAAAACAGGGTACCTGCTCAGAGCTACACAGAAATGTGCCATGAGGGGAAAGCAAGGAATTCCTGATAGCCACGCAGTGAGGAAATGAGCAAACATTCTATGTTTACTCTCCCTCAAGGGTGTTGGCACTGACTGCTCTCAGGATAGGACAGAAAGGCAGGGACAGTGACTCAAGGGTGATTCAGAACCAACGAAGGCCTTCAACACAAAGCAGTGATCACACACTTCAGGGCATAACACACAGGCTGCCATTTTTTTTCTTTTTTTTTTTTTTCAGTCTTTTGGCCAAGCCACATGGCATGTAAGATCTTAGATTCCCATCCAAGGATTGAACTCATGCCCCCTACATCCAATGTCTTAACCATCAGACTACAAGGGAAGCCTCTGTTTTCCTTAACGGGCCAGAGAGCAAATACTTTAGGTTACATAGTCACTGTCACATAGTCTTTTCTTTTTTCCTACAAGTCTTTAATAAAGTAAAAACCACTCTTCCATCCACAGGTACCACGTGTTGTACAGAAACAGGCTTGGCCTGTGTGTGGTTTGCTGAGCCTTGGCCTAAGCAAATTAAGTGGTGTCTGCTGGTGACCTCGCACCAACAGGACATGTAAAATTCATGAAAGGTGGCTCAAGATCATCCTGTTTGGGTCAGAACTATGACTTGATTATACATAAGCATGGATTCTACACAACAGGCATATTGTATCCTGTGTATCTGTGTCTCTACCTCTTGAATAAAACCATGATCTTTCCAGTCAGGAACTGACAGTGCCCCTTCAGACTAAACTCAAATGCTGCCTCCTCCAGGAAGTCTTCCCTGACTCCTGAGGCACACCCATCCATTCCCTGAACCTCCAACACCCTCTGGTACACCAGGCTCTCAATGTATGGCAATACTGCTTATGACAATAGCTACTCACTTCCTCCTACACTTTATGTTTCAACAAACACTCCCACCATCATTATCTCACTTAAGCTTTAACTGCACTCAGAAAAGAAAGGCTCTAAGAAGGTCAGGTGTGTTGTCCAAAACCACAATACTGGGAAGAGGCAAACAAGACTTGATTCTAAGGCTGCATAGCTCCTTACACCACTCAACCACCCCAGTTCTCCTTTCATATGTCTGCCTTTCTTCCTAGCGGGCTTGTGATTTCCTTGACGTTAAATGCCAGGTCTTATGCTTCCCTGTAGTCCTTGCAGACAGTCTGATCACTCTGGACCCAGCACTGAGTGGCTGCTCAGTAAGTACTTGGGTTGCACATGAAGGGAAGCCCAGGTGGCCAGGCTGAGAGATATCAAAGAGCATCACACTGCAGGTAGGAGGGGAGAGTGAGGCAGCCACGGCTCACCCTCATCCATGGGCCCAGACACACAACAGTCACCCCAGGAAGTGACACTGTGGTTGCAGAGCCAGGAGCCACACCTGACACTTTCCGATGTCCTCCAACACTCTTGGGCCCTCCCATCACACACACTGCCTGCATCTCTCTTCCCAGAATCATCCTCATGAGCATCCAAGTACCACAGAGCTTTTTAAACTGGGCTCACGACTTATTCATGACCATAAAACCAATTTAGTGGCTCATGACCAGCATTTTTATTAATGAAAAGACCAAGATGCATTTCACATTCTGAGGTAAGTTTGGATAAATATCTTTCAGTGAAACTGTTGTTTGCTGTGCCTATGAGTGTCTGTGTACACGAGTGTGTATTTTTTTACTCAGGCTTCCCTGGAGGCTCACTGGTTAAAAAGAAATCTGTCTGCCAGTGCAGGAGACACAGGTTTGATCCCTGCTCCAGGAAGATCTCACATGCCATGGAGCAATTAAACCTGTGCACCACAACTACTGAAGTGGTGTGCTAGAGCCCAGGAACCGCCACAGCTGAAGACTGCACGCCCAGAGCCCGTGGTCGCCACAAGAGAAGCCAGGACAATGTGAAGCGCGGATGCCGCAACTATAGCATAGCCCCCACTTATCGCAACCGGAGAAAATGCCTGAGCAGCAACAAAGCCCCAGCACAGCCAAAAAAAAAAAAAAAGTTCACATGAAATGGTAATACCACAAGCTCTGGAGTCCATCTGCCTGGAGTCAAATCCATGTCTACCATTTGATTGCTGTGTTACCACAGGAGGTTCCTTAAACTCTCTGTATTTCAATTTGCTTATCTGTAGGATCAGTAACTTTTCTCACCTCACAGGGATTTGGCGGGTATTCAATGAGTGAATATACAAAAGGCTCTGAAAATGCCTGGCATGTAGCAAGTACCCAAGAAACCAAAAAGCTAGTAAGAATGGTACCCGCAGTCATTCACATAACACTGCTGCAATATGAGGGGACACGGATGCCATTATTCCTTTTCATTGATGGAAATGGAGGCAAAAAGAGGTGGACACAACAGAGAGCAGAACCAAAACCCAGAGTTTGCACCTCTTCTCTTCCCACAGGGCTGCACTCTCCCATGTCACTGAAGTCCCTTCCAGCCTGGGGGTGCTTCACTAAGCTGAATACATTTACAAATATTACCTGTTACCAGCACCACCAGCTTGGTGATGAGGATTGATGAGACACTGTCTGTGAAGTGCTTAGAGCACATTTCAGACAAGCACAATATAAATTCACAATGCCATTTTAATGTTCTTCTTCTAATTATTAAAATGGGCAAAATGGAGAGAACACTTCAGCACTGCCAGTTTTAATGGGTGCTGGGAATGTGGATCCTGGGAACGATCAGTGACCACGGTACCTGCATCTCAGATCCACTCGAGCGACTTAAGTGATGTCTAAGCCATCAACTTTGTTTATTTCGTGGTGAAAGTCTTCTTTCCCCCACTTGGTGGCAGAGTTTTTGTGTTTTTGGAAGTAAAGCTCAGCTTGATGACACTTCCCAAAATTCATTTTGATATATCGATTTCTATATATGCCCTGGCCTTACAGGTACGCAAAGAAAACATCAAAGTGTTCATTTATCAAAAGCTCCTGCCCAGAGTAGCTTTCCAGGGCTTGGAGCTGTTCTTGCTCATCCAGTAACTTTTCACAAAATAAAGGTCAAAGGTACAAACTACTAGAGGTAAGATAGGCTCAAAGATGTATTGTATAGCACAACGAATATAGATAATATTTTCTAATAATTGTAAATGGAAAGTAACTTTTCAAATTGTATTAATATCAAATTTTTTAATTAAAATAAACTTACTACATTTTAACATTATAAAAAAAAACTAAAAATAAATAGTCAAAGCCAACAGTTTTGGAGGGATAGACACTTCAGAGAGCTTCTGGGTCTAAACCTTTCCATCAAGAATGAGTACACATGGTTGCTGCTGTTTAATTACTAAGTCATAGCCAGCTCTTTGTGACCCCATGGACTATAGCCCCATCAGGCTCCTCTGTCCACGGGCTTATCCCAGCAAGAATACTGAAATGGGTTGCCATTTCCTTCTCTAGGGAGTCTTCCCAGTCTAGAGACTGAACCTGTATCTCCTGTATTGGCAAGTGGATTCTTTACTGCTGAGCCACCACAGAAGCACCTGCAAACAAGTGGGGCTCCTCAAAGCTATTAAGAATCATCTCCCTTGGGCTCCTACTTTTACTCTACGAAAAGCAACTTAAAGCATCCTTATACTGCATCCAGCAACGAAACACAAATGCCCATGCATCTCTACAGTAAAAAGATGGAGAATTCACAGACAGTCTGCTTCACGGATTGTTCAAGACTTTAACCACTGTGTTACTCCTATGAAGACTTTGACACAATTCCTCAAGTTCACACCCTTTGTGTAGGTAACAGAGGAAGTTCATTGGCTCAAGATGATCCAAGTCAATGGCCCAGCAAGGATGAGAACCAAAGTCTCTCGAGTCCTCAACCAGAATTCTGTAATATGACAAGGCCACCTTTTTATGAGGACCTGCTTCATGCCAGACACTGCATGGAGGCCTCCATGTACTTTCCATTGAAGTTCAAAACATCCTTTGTAGCCAAAGTATGTCCAATGCAGAGGGAAAGAAACAGACATTCTGAGCTGCTGAGAAATCTGTCCGAGGTCTCACACACAGGTAAGTGATGGAAGGGGGACTGGAACCTTTGCCTTCTGTACTGTTTCACAGCATGTTTTTGAAAATCAGGAGACTATGCTCACACAACCATTCCATTTATACTTCCTGGCTTCCCTTTTGGGCTTCCCTGGTGGCTCAGACTCTAAAGCGTCTGCCTACAATGCAGGAGACCTGGGTTTGATCCCTGGGTTGGGAAGATCCCCTGGAGAAGGAAATGGCAACCCACTACAGTACTCTTGTCTGGAAAATTCCATGGATGAAGGAGCCTGGTAGGCTATAGTCCATGGGATGGCAAAGAGTGGGACACAACTGAGCAACTTCACTAGTTTACTGGCATCCCTTTGGTATGTAGCAAATATAGGCTATATTGGCTAAGTAGCCAATATTACGCTCAAAAACACCTGCCCCTCCAAAGCAGGTCCTAATCGCTAGAATCTTCTGCCTTATATGGAAAAAGGGTCCTTGCACATATGATTAAACCAAAAATCTTGAAATGAAGAGATTATCCTGAACTAACAGCATGGGCCCTAAATTCCATCTGCTGTATCCATATAAGGAGGAGGCAAGGGAGATTTGATACCGACAGAGAAGACGATGTGAAACTACATCAAAGAGAGAGATTTAAAGATGCTGGCCTTAGAGACAGAAGTGATGCTTTCACAAGCCAAGGAATATCAGCAGCCACCAGGAACTGCAAGAGTCAAGGGAGAGGTTCTCCCCCAGAGCCTCCTGAGGTTGTGCAGCCCTGTGGTCACCTTGACATTTGGCCCGTGAAACTGATCATGGACTTCTGGCCTCCAGATCTGTGAGAGCATACATTTCTGTTGTTTGAAGCCACCAAGTTCATGGCAATCTGCCATAGCAGCCACAGGAAATGAATACAGTACTCTGACCATCATCATGCCACTTAAGGCAGAGTACTTACCTACTTCCGACCCATTCACTAACTATAAAGTCCACGTGTCCAACTCTCTCCCCTGCTCTCAGTACACACAGCTCCCATCAGCTTCCATAGGTAAGGCCCAGTGGCATACGGAACTCTCACCCAGGAATCACCACCAAGAGAAGTGACTATGATTAACTGCTTGGCAAAGCAGCCTCTGTGCTTCTCAACTTGCAGGAAGGAGGAACAGTAACCACTCGAGTGATAGAACCAACTGATCTAAAATTCAAAGCTTCAGGACTTCCATGACTGTTCAGTGGTTAAGAACTGTACTTGAGTCATACAGCAAACTCCCACTGGCTACCCATTTTACATATGGTATTGTAAATTTCTATGTTTCTCTCTTTTGCTGTTTGACTCAGGGAACTCAAACAAGGACACTGTGACAGGCTGAGGGTGGAATGGGGAGGGAGATGGGAGGGAGGGGACATGGGTGTACCCATGGCTGATTCTTATTGATGTATGACAGAAAACCACAAAATTCTGTAAAGCAATTACCCCTCAATTTAAAAAAAAAAAAAAAAAAAAGAATCCACCTTGCAATGCAGGGGACATGGGTTCAATCCCTGCTTGGGGAACTAAGATCCCACATGCCAAGGAGCAACTGAACCTGTACCACAAATAATGAGCCTGTGCTCTAGAGTCCTCAAGCCACAGCTAGAGAATCTCTGTGCCTCAACGAAAGATCCCACAAGCCGCAACTGAGACCCAACAGAGCCAAAAAAATTAAATCAAAGCTTCATCAGTGTCTCAACAAGTTCAATTCAGTTCAGTCGCTCAGTCGTGTCCGACTCTTTGTAACCCCATGAACCGCAGCACGCCAGGCCTCCCTGTCCATCACCAACTCCCGAAGTTTATCCAAACTCATGTCCATTGAGTTGGTGACGCCATCTAACCATCTCATCCTTTGTTGTGCCCTTCTTCTCCTGCCCTCAATCTTTCTCAGCATCAGGATCTTTTCAAATGAGTCTGCTCTTTGCATCAAGTGGCCAAAGTATTGGAGTTTCAGCTTCAACATCAGTCCTGCCCAAACCAATTTCTAAACAAAATCCTTCACAAATTGCTGGGCTTTTTTCTTTCTTAAATAACTTTTTGAACTTCCCGAAGGCAGTGAACACACCTTATTTATTGCCTACTTTACACAGTAAATATCCTTGACATCAAAGGTAGGGTCTACATTTGAAACAAGAAGGCCTGGCTTGAGGCCAATATTATACAGAGACAACTGGAAAATGTCCAAGGAATGGGAGGTACATCTGACCCCAGGCATGCCTGGAGACTTTTGCCCTCCATGCCAAGGAGCAATCAGAAGCTGATTTCATGGTGATGAAAAGCCACAATGGAATACCTGGTCAGTGACCTGCGTGAATGAGTCACACTCCCAGGTAGGAGATACGTCCTGTGGATTTGGCATTAACTAGCCTCTCTCCCAACAGCTGCATTTCAGAAGGGAGTGGCTCTGCTGCTGGTCCCTCCTCCACAGTCCCTCTAACTGACTCACACACTAAGATAACTTGAGCCCTGGGAAATATCACCAAGGGAAACTTGGCAAGAAAAAGAACAGAATACAGAAAGAAGACCACACAGGAACAGAGTAGGGGAAGCCTGCTTGCAGAAACTCAGCCATGAGCTTCCCTGGTGGTACAGTGAGTGAAGTTGCTCAGTTGTGTCCAACTCTTTGTGACCCCATGGACTGTAGCCTACCAGGCTCCTCCATCCATGGAATTTTCCAGGCAAGAGTACTGGAGTGGGTTGCCATTTCTTTCTCCAGGGGATCTTCCCGACCCAGGGATTGAACCCAGATCTGCATTGTAGGCAGACGCTTTACAGTCTGAGCCACCAGGGAAGGCTACAGTGGAGAGGAATCTGCCTGCCAGTGCAAGGGACACAGGTTCGATCCCTGGCCCAGGGACATTCCACACACCATGGAGCAGCTAAGCCTGTGCACCACTACTGTTTCAGCCCACCTGCTGCAACTGCTGAAGCCTGTATGTCCTAAAGCCCATGTTCCACAACCAGGGAAGCCATGGCAATGAGAAGCCCACGCACCACAACAGAGAGTAACCCCCACTCGCCACAAGGAGAAAAAGCCCGTGAGCAGCAAGGAAGACTCAGCGCAGAAAAAAGTAAATTAATAAATTTAAAAACAGAAGAAACTCAGCCATGGTGGCCCTTGTCATCAAGCTAGATAAGACCCTTCAGGGAAGGGGAGGCCTCTTGTTTCTGTTTCTGTTATCACAATTTTCCTGGACACAGTCCTTTGGGGACCACACCTCTCTTTGCCACTGCCACCTCAATTAGCCCAGGGACAGTCTCAGCCCTGCGTGGTGACAACAAAGATGGGAAATTGCCTGAAGCTGATGTGTCCCCTCTATGGTGGAGCCCAAGCCAGGTGTCCACGAACATCATCCCCTAGATCTCTGAACAATCTGGTTCTTTAGCTTTCTGTTTGAATCTGAGAGCTATACCTTATCTTTCCAGAAATTTCCTGTTTCCTCCTTAGTAAGTCAGGATCAGATTTTGAGACTTGCAGTCAAAGAACCTTGGCATAGCCACCAAGCTCAAGGTCTCCAAGGCCAGATTCAGACAGCCTTTCCAAGTCCCTCTTCCCCAGTGTCAGTCAGGGCCCCACACTGGAATTATAAATTTCCTGTTTCCTCCTTAGTAAGTCAGGATCAGATTTTGAGACTTGCAGTCAAAGAACCTTGGCATAGCCACCAAGCTCAAGGTCTCCAAGGCCAGATTCAGACAGCCTTTCCAAGTCCCTCTTCCCCAGTGTCAGTCAGGGCCCCACACTGGAATTATTTACAGAACTTAAGTAATACTGATATAGAACCCCAGCCCGGAGATCTGGGTATGAATGAAGCAGAGCATTGCTGAATGATCCATAGGTGATTCTGATATGTAGCAGCACTGACAACTACTCCTCACGACCACTTATGGTGAAACCTGTCTATTCACCATTGTCAGATCGCATGGTACCAGCACCATCCATATTTGTGCTCCTGAAATTACCTCCCCTGCCTGCACCACACACTGGGGCCACACTAGTGTTCATGCCTGCCTTCTTGCCACTCCTCAAACACCTTCCATGGCTCCCCGTCGCTATCAATATGTAGTCTAAATCCTTTAGACTATCTATCAACTTCCTCCATATTTGACCCATTATATTTTCCAGTCTGGGCTTCCCAGCTGGCTCAGTGGTAAAGAATCTGCCTGCCAATGCAGGTCAAGATGCAAGTTCAGTCCTTGGGTCAAGAAGATACCCTGAAGAAGGAAATGGCAACCTACTCCAGTATGCTTGCCTGGGAAATCTCATGGATAGAGGAGCCTGGCGGGCTACAGTCCATGGAGTCCCGAAAGAATCAGATATAACTTAGCAACTAAACAATGACTTTCCAATATAGAGTCACCATTCACTGTTTCCCTCTGGGTCCAACTTTAGTCCAACTGTTCTATTACCTCTTCTCTGGACACACAGAGTTCTTAGTACAAACAACAATGTCCATTTCAGTTTAAACCAGAAGGCAGGCTATTGTTTTTTTCACATAATACTTGGAAGGGCTAGAGAACTGAGTATGCAACCAAGATTCACATCAGATTATCCCACCAGGTTGTGCCAGTGGAGACCCTACTGTCTCAAGGTCTGGGATACACCCTACAGAGGCCCTGCAAACACCTGGTCAAGGACACAACCCTTAGTTCCCCTACTGTTGCTCTCTCTCAAGGCCATCTTATCACACAATGGCCCTGGCCCCAAGGAGACTCTATATGGCTGCTGCTCGTTCCCATCACTCTCTTCCAAATGAGAATCTCATGCCAGGGCAGATGAGTGATGAAGCCCAGGTCACATGAACCACCCTAGCCACAAGGGATTCTGGGAAAGCAAGTTTCTGATCATGGTTTTGGGGAAGCAGGACTCAAAGAGAAAGAAAGTCCTGAGNTCCAAATGAGAATCTCATGCCAGGGCAGATGAGTGATGAAGCCCAGGTCACATGAACCACCCTAGCCACAAGGGATTCTGGGAAAGCAAGTTTCTGATCATGGTTTTGGGGAAGCAGGACTCAAAGAGAAAGAAAGTCCTGAGGAGGAACGGCAGAGTAAGGAGACCCTGAGTTCACCTCCCCCTCCCATGGGCATACCAAAAGTACAAGTATTTACAGAACAACTACTGAAGACTTAGCAAAAAAGATCTTTTACAGCTAAAGATATAAAGAAGGAACCACATGAGACAGGAAAGGTGGGAGGAGCAGAGAAACAATACAGTCAAGACCCACACTTCCAGGTACATGACCCACAAAACAGAGGATAATTACAAGTGCAGAGGTTCTCCCAAGGATCAAGGGGTCCAAGCTCCACATTGGACTCCCCAGCCCAGGGTTCTGCAATAGGAAGACAAGCCCCCAAAATGTTTGGCTTTGAAGGCCAGGAGGCTTATTCTGGGGAGAACCAAAGTCAGTGGGAAACAGAGATTCTACTCTTAAAGGATACACATAAAATCTCACATGCTCTATGACCCAGGGAAAAAGCAATAATCTGAAAGACTGGACCGGGCCCACTTGTTTATCTCGAAGGCAGCTGGGAATCACTTTAGGGCTATGCACACTAGCATCAGCCATTTGGGGAAGTTCATCTTACCATGAGGACACTGGTGCTGGCAAGCTCCTTTTGGAACCCTCCCCCTGGTTTATTCGTGTTGGGACCTGGCCCCATCCACCTGCCAGTCAGCACTGGTCCTGGGATACCGAGGTCAAGGAACTAGCTGGGTGGAGACAGAGTCCCATCTACCAGCAGGCTGGAGGCCACAGGACTCCATTCTCCCCCATTTATTCCATGACCTGACCTCACCTGCCAGAGCGTCAGGTCCTGGCCCCACCCACCAGTGGGCTGGCACGAGCCCTAGGACACAGCATCAGCCATGAGTGAGCAAGCACCAGAATGAAGACCCCGGGCCCTAGCCTTGCCGCCAGCAGGTGGACACAAGTCCCAGAGCCACCACATCCCAGAACCACCCTGCAAAAGCAGAGTCAAGAAGAGGCCTAGCTACTAGGAGGCCAGTAGCAACCCAGGACCATGACCACCTACCTACCATAACCCTGCCCACCAGCAAACTAAAACTACCTCTGTACCCCCAGCCCCTGCAGCCAGTCACTTCATCCCAGCTCCACCCACAAGTGGGCCAGCACTAGCTCCAGGATTCCCAAGGGTTCCTACCCACCAATAGGCCAGCAGCCTCCACTCAAGGCAGGGCCTGGCAACCAACCAGACCAAGGGCCACCTCTCAGACCACCCACAGTAATCAGCCTACAATAGCAGAAGGACCCATGCAGCCCACATAGCAGAGACTCTAGTGCATATAGCTCTGGTGATCAGAAAGGACCGCACTATGAGACCTCACGGGACATCTCCTACTAAGGCCACTTCTCTAAGATCAGTAGACGTAACCAAACTATCAAACACACGGAAATAAAAACAGCAAATTAGGCAAAATGGGGCAACAAAGAAGTATTTTCCAAATGGAGATAAAACCCCAGAAGAAGAACTAAATGGAGTGGAGATATGCAATTTACCTGAAAAAGAGCTCAAGGTATTAAATGTAAAGGTACTCAAAGAACTCAAGAGAAGAATGAATGAAGACAGTGACAAATTTAACAAGGAGTGCAGAAAATATAAAGAAGAACCAAAAGAGCTAAAGAATGAAATAACTTATATACAAATATAACACTAGGAGGTATCAATAGCAGATTAGATAATACAGAGGAAGGGATCAATGAACTGAAAGACAGTAAGAGATATCACTCAAATTAAACAGAAAATTTAAAAAGAATTTTTAAAAATGAGGACAGTTTAAGAGATCTCTGGGACAACATCAAGCTTACTAACAGTTGCTTTATAAGGGGTTTCAGAAGGAGGAGAGAGAGAGAAAGGAGCAGATAACATATTTGAAGACATAACAGCTAATAACTTCCCTAACTTGGGAAAGGAAACAGACAACCAAGTCCGGGAAGCACAGAGTCAACCCAAGGAGGACCACACCAAGACACACTGAAATTAAAATGCCAAAGAAAGAATACAAAAGAATCAAGGAAAAAACAACAAGCTACATACAGAGGAATTCCTAGAGCCTGTCAGCTAACTTTTAAGCAGAAACTTTGCAGGCCAGAAGGGAGCAGCACAATATATTTAAAGTGATGAAAGGGGGAAATCTACAAACAAGAATTTTCTACCAAAAAAGGGGCTCTCATTCAGATTGGATGGAGATCAAAAGTTTTACAAATAAGCAAAAGCTAAAATAGTTAAGCACCATGAAACCAGTTTTACAAGAAATTTTAAAGGGAATTCTCAAGCAGAAGTAGAAACTAACTAATTCTAATTAGTTTCACAATTAGAAATATGAACATTATGAAATAAAAAATCTCATTAGTAAAGGCAAATATAGAGCAAAAGTAGAAAATTAAACACTTATAAAGCTAATATGAAGGTTAAAAGACAAACATAATAAAACTGTCTATATCTAAAGTAGTTACAGGATACACAAAATAAAAATATGTAAAATGATGTCAAAAGTGTAAACACAGAGGGATACAAAATAGGGTTGCTAAAATGTGTTCAAACTCAAAGAGATCAGCAACTTAAAATAATCACAAAGACAGGTAGATAGAATACTGTATATAAACTTCATAGTAACCACAAACCAAAAATCTATGGTAGATACACACAAAAATAGAGAAAGTAATTTGAACAATACCCTAAAGATAATCATCAAAGCACAAGAGAAGAGAGAGAAAAAAAAGGAGAAACAGAAAAGAACTATAAAAACAACCCCCAAATTAACAAAATGGCAATAATACATACCTATCAATAAGTATTTTAAATGTGAATAGACAAAACACTCCACTCAAAAGACAGAGTGGCTAAATAAATACAAGTCTCATATATACGCTGCCTGCAAGACTCACTTCAGATCTAAAGACACACAGACTAAAAATGAGAGATGGAAAAAGGTATTCCATGCAAATGGAAACAAAAAGAGAACCAAGGTGACAATACTTATATCAGACAAAATAGACCAAAACAAAGATTGTAGCAAGAGACAAAGAAGGATACTACATAACGATCAACAGATTACAAATATATATGCACTCAACATAGGAGCACCTAAATACATAAAGGAAAGATTAACAGACACAAAGGAAGAAACTGACAGCAACACAATAATAGCAGGGGACTTTCACACCCCACTTACCTCAATGGACAAATCATCCAGACAGAAAACCAATAAGAAAACCTGGCCTTAAATGACACATTACACTAATAGATATGTATAGAACACGCCATTCAAAAGCAGCAGAATACACACTTCTTTCAATTGCGCATGGAACATTCTCCAGGATAGATTCATTCCAGTCCACAAAACAAGTGTCAGCAAGCTGTAATCATATCATGCATTTTTTCTGACTGTGGGGCTATGAGACTCTAACTCAACTACAAGAAAAGACGGAAAAACACAAACACATCGAGGCTAAACAAAATGATACTGAACAACCAAAGGGTCATTGAAGAAATCAAAGAGGAAAAAAAAAAAAACTGAAGATAAATGAAAACACAACAATTCAAAATCTATGGGACACAGGAAACAGCTCTAAGAAGGAATTTTATAGTCATGCAAGCCTACCTCAGGACACTAGAAAAATGTCAGTTAAACAGCCTACTTGTATACCTAAAGGAACCAGAACAAGAAGAACAAACAAAACCCAAAATGAGTAGAAGGAAAGAAATAATAAAAAATCAGAGCATAAATAAGTGAAATAGAGACTAAATAACAACCAAAAAGAGTAAAGAAACTAAGTTAATTGTCTTTTAAAAAATGAACAGAGTTCCGGTCAAGATGGCGGAAGAATAGGACGGGGACACCACTTTCTCCCTCACAGATTCATCAAAAGAACATCTCAAGGCTGAGCAAACTCCACAAAACAACTTCTGAATGCGGGCAGAGGACATCAGGCACCCAGAAAAACAGAGCACTGACTTCAAAAGCAGGTAGGGGAAAAAACATAAAAGCCGAAAAAAAAAGAGACAAAGGAGGTGGGGAGGGAGCTCCGTCCCGGGAAGGGAAGCCCGTCCCGGGAAGGGAAGCTTAAGAAGAGAGGTTTCCAAATGCCAGGAAACACTCTCCCTGCCGAGTCTGTGGCGAGCCTTGTAAACACAGAGGGCAACATAACAGGAAGGAAAAATAAATGAACAATTAAAACCAACAGATTACAAGCCCAACAGTAACTCGCCCAGCGGAAAAGCAGCGCAAACGCCTGCGTCCGCCATTACCCAGTGGGGGCAGGGCAGGGAGGCGCGGCAGGCGCGGGCTGCGGTGCTTTCAGAATCGGGC
>SJYX01004182.1:642472-669099 GCA_006410675.1 Oreotragus oreotragus | reverse complement strand
GGCGGCACAGGGGGGATGGGTGGAGTGGGAAACAAGCAAAATCCAGGACCAGATAGCTTCACAGGTGAATTCTATCAAATGTTTAAAGTAGAGTTACAACCACTACTTCTCAAATTAATGCCAAAATGGAAGAGGAAGGAATGATTTTGAACTCATTCTATGAGGCAAGCTTTACCCTGACAATAAAACCAGGAAAAAAAAAAAAATCACACACATACAAATTTGAGGTCAATATCACTGATGAACATAGATGTTAAAATTGTCGAGAAAATATTAGCAAACTAAATTCAACATTATATTAAAATAATCATATGCAATGACCAACTGGGGTTTATCCCAGGGATACAAAAATGGGTCAATATCCACAAATCAATCACTGTGATACACTCTATTAACAACCTAAGGAATAAGAACCACATGATCATCTCAACAGATACATAAAAAGCTTTTGACAAATTTCAACATCCATTTATGAAGTAAAAAATAAAACTCTCCAAAATGTGGGCATAGAGGGAATATACCTCAACATAATAAAGACCATATATGACAAGTCCACAATCAACATCATACTCAACAGTGAAAAGTTGAAAGCATTTTCTCTAAAATCAGGAACCAGACAAGATGCCCACTCTTGCCACTTTTATTCAAAATAGTATTGGAAGCCCTAGTCACAGCAATCATTCAAAAAAAAAAAAAAGAATCCAAATTGGAAAGGAAGAAATAAAACTATCACTGTTTACAGGTGACATGGTATTAAACATAGAAAATCCTAAAGATGTCACCAGGCAACTACTAGAACTTGTCAATAAGTTCCATAACATTACAAGATACAAAATTAATAACAGTATCTGTTGCATTTCTATATACAAACAACAAACTATAAGAAAAATGAAAAAGACAATCACATCTGCATTTGAATCAAACATCCTCAATACCTAGGAATGAATCTAAGAAGATAAAAGACCCCTACTCAACAATAAGACACTGATGAAAGGAATTGAAGATGACAGAAACAGGTGGCTAGATAGACCATGTTCATGGATTAGAAGGATTAATATTGCTAAAATGACCATACTATCTAAGGCAATCTACATATTCAATGAAATCCTTACCAAAATACCATGGCATTTTCCATATAAATAAAACAGATAATTTTAAAATTTCTACTGAAACACAAAAGATCCCAAATAGGAAAAACAATCTTGAGAAGAACAAAGCTGGAAGGAAGTATCATGTTCTCTGATTTCAAACTAAACTACAAAGCTACAGTAATCACAATAGTATGGTAAGGAAGTAAAGTCACTCAGTCGTGTCTGACTCTTTGTGACCCCGTGGACTGCAACCCACCAGGCTCCTCAGTCCATGGGATTCTCCAGGCAAGAATACTGGAGTGGGTTGCCATTTCCTTCTCCAGGGGATCTTCCCGACCCAGGGATCAAACCCAGATGGTACACAAATAGACACATAGATCAATGAAAGAGAACAGAGAGACCAGAAATAAACCCACACTTTTATGGGTAATTAATCTGTGACAAAGACCCTGATGCTGGGAGGGATTGGGGGCAGGAGGAGAAGGGAATGACAGAGGATGAGATGGTTGGATGGCATCAGCGACTCGATGGACATGAGTTTGGGTGAACTCCAGGAGTTGGTGATGGACAGGGAGGCCTGGCGTGCTGCGATTCATGGGATCACAAATAGTCGGACGCGACTGAGCAACTGAACTGAACTGAATCTATGACAAAAGAGGCATGAATATACAATGGGAAAAAGACAGTGTGTTAGTAAATGATATTTAAAAAGCTGGACAACTATAGGTGAAAAAATTAAACTGGACTACTTTCTCACACCATATCTAAACATAAACTCAAAATGGATGAAAGACTTAAATGTAATACCAAAACCCATAAAACTTATAGAAGAAAACATGGCAGTATGCTCTTTGACATTAGCCTTACTATTTTCTGAATCTGTCTTCAGGCAAGAGAAACAAAAGTAAACAAGTGAGACTACATCCAACGAAAAAGTATTATACAGAGAAAGAAACGAACAACACAATCAAAAGGTCACTGACCGAACAGGGGAAGAGACTCGGAAATGATATATCTGATAAGGAGTAATATCCAAAATATGCAAAGAATTCTTACAACTCAACATCAAAAAAGCAACCAAACTAATTTTTTAAAGGGCTGCTGCTGCTAAGTCACTTCAGTCGTGTCTGACTCTGTGTGACCCCATAGACGGCAGCCCACCAGGCTCCCCCATCCCTGGGATTCTCCAGGCAAGAATACTGGAGTGGGTTGCCATTTCCTTCTCCAATGCATGAAAGAGAAAAGTGAAAGTGAAGTCGCTCAGTCTGTCCGACTGTTAGCGACCCCATGGACTGCAGCCCACCAGGCTCCTCCGTCCATTGGATTTTCCAGGCAAGAGTACTGGGGTGGGGTGCCATTGCCTTCCAGAGGACCTGAATGGACATTTTTTCCAAAGAAGACATAGAATGCGGACTCTGGAGTAAGACCACAGTTCAAATTGCCATGGGTGATGACCTTGGGCAATTCTGAAAAGCAAGGATAATTCTACCTCAGGATGGTGATGTTTAAATGAATAGAGAGGAAATATAAAGGCCAGCTCGTTGGCTGACCCATCTGGGCACTCTGATCAGCGTTGGCAGCAGAATGCTAGAGAAGAAGGAACAATAGGAAGTCCTTTGAACAAAATACTTACTTTGAAGGAAGAGCCAAAAGTTCCATTTTCTGGACAGCTCATAACCACCCTTGAATTTTAATACAACATGAGGAAGCAGATGGCTCAGATGGTAAAGAATCTGCCTGGAATGCAGGAGACCCAGGTTCAGTCCCTGGGGCAGGAAGATCCCCTGGAGAATGGAATGGCAACCCACTCCAGTATTCTTTCCAGGAGAATTCCATGGACAGAGGAGCCTGGCAGGCTACAGTCCATGGGACTGCAAAGAGTTGGACACGGCTGAGCGACTAACACTTTCACTTTCCTCCAAACTTCACTGAGACTGAATTTTCACTACCTTGCAAAAGAAAGTTTTGGAACCTGATTTAAGTTTCTTTTTCAAAATAATGTGAAGTTTCTTGTGACTACATGTCATAGAGAAAATTTCCACTTGTCATAACTATATAGAGCTCCTATTACTACTCTAATTAGTTCTTACTCTGTATGGTGAGTTCAGTCATTCTAAGTTGATCCTTTTTTATTCTTTTTGGGTTAAAAGAATCTCCTCCACATGTTGCACATGGGTGCTTCGCACACTTTTAATATGTGGCAACCACAGAGACTTGCTTGCAATGCAGTTCTAATTCAGTAGGTATGGAGTGTGGTCAAAGACTCTGTATTTTGCAGTTTCCCAGGTTATGTTGATACTGCTGATCCATGGACCACATTGTGAATATCAAGACTGTAGAGGACATCTCTGGAGTGGGTGATGTCTACTTAATCACCTTATTAAAAATTCTGGTGCCAAGAACCAGTTTATTTCATAACCAGCCAATACTCCCCAACTCTTCATCAAGGGTATTTTTAGGATTCTTTCTACAAATCTTCACCTCTATACTTTGAGGCCTTAACTAAAGAAATATTGAGCTCCTCAAAGAGGAGAACCAGCACTCTGACCTCTAAAGTCTTAATGACACCATGCACATCTTCGGCTTTTGTAAATACTTGATGAATGAAGCACTAAAATGAAGCATGAAGACCTGCTGAACAACTTAGAGCAGCGGAAAGCCAGGCCACGAGGGTTTCCTGGCGGAAGAGACCTTCAGGAGATACAGAAAAACTCCAGATCCAGGAAGGAGAACAGGCTACTTCTATGGAAGTTTTTCACTCTCCAGAAAGCAATCTTCAATCACTTCACTTGCCTCCCCTGTCAAGACAAACTTGAGCTTAAAAAACAATGACAATACATCCACTGTCCTCTAAGTATATAAAATATGCAGCCATCAGTTCAACATGATATTTAATCCTTCAGAATTGAGGCACATAGAAAGTTGACCCATAAATTTCTCAGAAAGCTTTGTTTCTGCTGAGTATATCATGTCTTCCAAAAAATAATAATATATAAAAGCCAGAGAACAAATGACCTTGGTTCTACCCCAACACCCTGTGTGCAGTGTCTTATCTCTAAGGTAAGCTGGATTCTTTCCACTTCACTAGAGAAAGAGGATGGATTTTCCCTCCAAATTCAGTGAACTTCATCCCTCCCAACTGGGCTTGACTCCCATGTCTGCATGCTTTTGGTTTCATAGCCAGTTAGACATTTAACAAGAACAATAGCAATTTGATGCTGCAGCCTCCTGATCCCCAGACTATGGTACCACCACTGCTCTCCAGCCACCCAGTCACCCCTGAGACGTGTAAAGCAGCGTGATGAGATGTCTGGTAGGTTCCTGTCTGCCAGAATGGCTCTTATACACAGTAAGTGCAAACAGGAAATTTTGTCAGGTTTCTCAATTGGCAGAAACCTTAAGCGAGACATCTCTCTTTCTCAGACTTGCTTTCATCACTGTGGTTGGTTCCCACTGTCTGCCCCTGTTTTTTTTTTTTTTTTGAAGCTATTAATAAATGGTGAAGAATGTAAGTAATCTGCCCTGGTGAGCAGCAAAGCTGCCCAAACGTTCACTGATTCACCAAACATTTATTCAGCACCTTCTAAGCACCAGGCTCTGAGAAAAAAAAGAGCTAGTTGAAAAATGATCATTAAAAGATGAACCCACTGCAGTCCTCCTCTTTGACAACCAAAGGATCTAGGGGTTCAAAATTCTAGCTGATAGGGCTCAAACCTGCAAATTTTGAACTTCCTCAAACAAGACAAAATTCCAGAAAACTCCAGAGAAAATCCCATGGTGCCCTGGATCATGGTAAATTTCCTAATCCCTGAGGCTTAGCAGATGTTAATAAATGGTGGGTAAATTCAGGAATGGCTAGGCCTTGAGTAAAGGTCTTAGAAGGTGGGACTCTTCACAGAGAAGTTTCCAGAAATTAGGTTTGGAAGATATAACTAAGGCAAGACAAGTGTCTACCTTGGAGTCCCCTTATCAGAGTTCAGAGAATGTATGTTTTCTATTGTCACATAAGTGTCTGAATTATTATCTCATAGTTGTGTGGATCACAACTCCAGAGCCAGTATGGCTGGAATCTCTGCTCTGGGTCTCATGGAGTCAGCCGAGCTGAGTTACTTCTGGAAGCTCTGGGGGGAAATGCACCTCTGAGCTCATTCAGATCCCCATTTCTTTGCTGGGTCTCAGCTCCTCAGGACCACCTACATCCCCTGCCAGTGGTTCTGCACCTGCAAAGTCAGCAGTGGAAAAGTCCTCTTACCTCCCACCCATCTTGTGATCTGATCTCTGACTTGCCCTGTATCTGACTCCTAGACCTAGATTTAAAGGGTCTTGTGACTTGATTAAGCCCATGCAGAAAATCTCCCTATTTTAAGGTCAACAGATTTGGGAACTTAATTACTTCTGCAAAATCCCTTCACAGCAACGCCTTGATTAGTGTTTGACTGAATAAGTGGGAGCAGGTGTATGTACACAGGGGGTCAGGAATTCCAGGAGCCATCTCAGATTTCTGCCTACCACAGGGCAGCGGGGAAAAGGCAGGTAGAGCCAAAGTGACTTCCTGAGGATCACAGTTGTGCAATCTCCCTCCTACCCAAGGGCAGGAGCCACCGTAGGGGAATTTCAATTACTTCACTTTCAAAGCAGCTCCTCCTAGGTGGCTCAGCAGTAAAGAACCTGTCAATGCAGGAGACATGGGTTCGATCCCTGGGTAGGAAAGAGACCCTGGAGGAGGACGCGGCAACCCACTCTAGTATGCTTGCCTAAACAACAACATGAGGCCACTCACAGCCACTGTGTGCCCAGACCAGCAGAGAAGTCTGAAAAAGTATGGGTATGCAAGGTCCCTGATCTCAGGTAGCCCCAAGAATAGTTGGGTGACAATACCTGTGATGCTATCTAAGAAATGGGGCCTCAGATGGCTCATTATTCATGGGAAGGTCAGTGTAGGAAGGCTTCAAGGAAGAAGTGGGGACTTGAAATTGTCACTGAATAATGACCACTGCACAACGGAGATAAGTTGGAGCACAGGTTCCCAACCTCCAGGATCCAATGCCTGCTGATCTGAGGAGAAGCTGATGTAATAATAATAGAAATAAAGCACACAATAAATGTAATGCACTTGAATCACCCTGAAACCATACCCCCATAGGTCCATGGAAAAAATGTCTTCTATGAAATTGGTACTTGGTGCCAAAAAGGTTGGGGACCACTGAGTCAGAGTGACTATGACTGAGCCAGCTCCTAACCAGACCCTATGTGATATGCGGGCAGTTGGGGCTGCCATGCTGGGGACACGCGAGGAGCTGAATGGAAGCAGAGTCATTCTCTGGCCATAGAAGGCTGCAGTGACAGCAAGACACGGACAAGCCAAGAGCCAGGGACATGGATAATGGCAGGAAGAACTAACTGGCATCAGCTTCTCTTCCAGGACTGTGTCCCCAAGAAGGATTGTCTCTCTTCTACTCTGGGAAGATGACCAGGCCTGTATTTTGACTTCAACTGCCATGTGACAAATGCTATCACCTAGGAGCAGCAGCACATCTTTATGCATCTTCACCCCTTCAAGCCCTTCACTGACTTCCAAGGAGACATGGCAAACCCCTCAGCTATGGTCTTATCTGGAACAAGCTGCATGGTGGTAGATCTCATGTACCAGACTGGGCTGGTTACATGGCAAAGGGAGAGTTAGAGTTTAGCGATCCTTCTGCACCCTCCTGAAGGCTTAAAAGACAACTAACTGCCTCATCAAAAGGCCAAGAAGTCCAGCTTCTGGGCTCAAAACTGAAAACATTACCTTTGGACAAGGCAGCACTTGCTTCTTGACTTCCCTGGGGTGGCAAGCCTTCTGGTTAAGATTTGAGGGAGATGGCTACACACAAATGCAATTTAAGAGGGAAATAAAAACGCTGGTTAGCGACTTCCCTGGTGATCTAGCAGTTAAGAATCTACCTTCCAGTGCAGGGGATGTGAGTTTAATTCCTTTCCAGGGAACTAAGATCCCACATGCCACAGAGAAACTCAGCCCACACTGTGACTTCTGAGCCTATGCCTGCTTGCTGCAACGACAGAAACCCACACATCACAATGAAAGATCCCACATTCAACAGCGAACCATGTGCTCCAACTAAGATCTGACACAGGTAAATAATAAAAAAAAAAATTTTTTTTTTTCAAAAAAAACACATTGATTGAATACTTTTAAAATATTTCCCACACTTCATCCTCTTTCCATTACCCTGAGGACCCTCTTACCAACAAGTGGTGAAAGGGCCTGCTAAGAAGTAATTTTTCAAGGTGTCTTATTCCATTATCGTCCGGTTAAACAGAGTGTAACAAGGACTGTTAAACAGCACCCTAATCACTTTCACTGTAAGGTAACTCTTGGCAGGTACATATGGTGAATGCTGACATTTAAGGGCTGATTAACACAGACTGTTCCTTGGCTCAAGAGAGATAAAATCTTTAATGTCCTCCATAATGTCTTCACTTTTCAGAGGCCTGGGCCGAATCAGATCCCTTTCAAGAGAGCATCTTGGGATTCCCTGGTGGTTCAGTGGGAAAGAATCACCCTGCCAGTGCAGGAGACACAGGTTCAATACTTGGTCCAGGAAGACCCCACGTGCCTTACAGTAACTAAGCCCGCGTACCAAAACTGTTGAGCCTATGCTCCAGACCAGAGAACCACAACGGCTGAAGGCTGCATGCCCTAAAGCCCATGCTCTGCAACGAGAAGCCACTGCAATGAGCAGCCGCCACACCACAGTGAACCCACACAGCAACAAAGACCCAGCACAGTCAAAATTTAATTTTAAAAGTTTTTAAAGAAAAATGAGTCTTAAAAAAAAAAAAAAAAAAAACACCTTTAGGTTTGGACTAATCCCCAAAATTGTGAGGAATGATAAATTTCCAGAGGAATGCATGCCCAAGGGTAAACGGAACACCATTTCCAATCCCAAGCTCAGGGGCATTTAAGTATTTATTCAGTCAACAATTTTCCACTGAACATCTGCTGTGTCTAGAGAAGGACATGGCAACCTACTCCAGTACTCTTGCCTGGAAAATCCCATGGACAGAGGAGCCTGGTAGGCTACAGTCCATGGGGTCGCAGAGTCGGACACGACTGAGCGACTTCACTTCACTTCTCCTGTGTGCCAGGCATTACACGATGGATGAAGGACAGTGGAAAATAAAGAACAGCTCCTGCCCTTGAGGAATGAGAGGGAAAGCAAGCATCAATCAAATGATTCCACCACTAGATGTAAAATTACAACCATTGAGTCTTGTTTCAAGGGAGGTTTAATCAAGTCAAGGAGGATGGGCCATGCTTCCCAGGAGAGATCTGAAAATGCTAATTTGGTGAAGGGGCTGGCAGGGTGAGGTAGAGCATGGAGCAAGGCAGAAAAGCATTTCAGGCAAAGGAGACAACACATGCCAAGACCAGATGGTGACAGCAAGTGAGCCTGGCCATGGTCCACTGAAGAACTGGAGGAGGGGGCATGGGGCAGAGCAATTAAGTGGTGTTATGGATTGAACTGTGCCCCCCAAATTCGTGAGGTGAAGCCCTAGCCCCACAATGTGACAATGTCTGGATACAGAGCCTTTAGGGAAGTAATTAAGGTTAAACAAGATCAGACACGCTGGGCTCTAATCCAGTTAGACTAGCTTCCCTATCAGAAAAGGAAACCATACCAGAGATCTCTGTCCCTTTTCCCACCAAGCACGGGCCCGTGAGGACTCCATGAGAAGGCTGCCATTTACAAACCGAAGAAGTAGGCTCACCAGAAACTATCCCTGCCATCTCCTGGCTCTCCAATTTCTAGCTTCCAGAACTATGAGAAAATAAATGTCTGCTGTTTAAGCCACGCCACCTGTGGTATTTTGTCATGACACTGCAGCTGACTAGCACAACCAGAGAAACACACCCCATGAAGCTGAAGGGGCAGCTGACCATGAGGTCCTCGTGTTAGGGATTTTGATCTGTGACCTCGGAGCCATGGGAAGCCACTAAGGGACTTGAACATATGCGGCTGGGAATGGGGCATCAGTGGGACCCAGCGGCTGCAGCAGGGTCTCCCTAGCCAAGAGTAGATGCAGACGCTTCTCCCGTGGTCAAGGTCCCTCAAAGTGGAAAACAGACTCCAGGAACTCAAGCTCTTTGAAGGTCCCTACAAAGGAAGGTGGCAGCAGCAAGCAGGGCCCAGGTGAGGCTGAGCACATCGATTTGCAAGAACTCCCAGTGGCAGGTGACCAGCCTTACCTCCAGTGTTCAGTATGCAGCCAAGGAGTAGAAGCAGAGAGTCAGCTGGGTCGTCCCAGGGTTGCAGATCAGCAGGGGAGGTGGACAGAAGGAAAAGGTGGAGAGAGATGACAGTGTCATCCAAGTGATGGGTCAGAGTAACTTGCCTAGGGGGGCGAGACAGGGCTCCTTGACATCCAGTTCAATACACTTGCTCTGTGCTGTCTGTATCCGCAAAAAGCCTTTGATTCTGACTGGTGTTAGCATTAATAAGTTGAATGCACTGCTCAGTGAAGGCCTCGCTGTCTTATTACACTTTGCCCCCAAGAAGTATGCAACTAGGACAGATGAACAGACTTGCTAATCATCGAGGCAGCCTGATTATAAAACTAAAACAGCATCATTATGTCTGTCTGCCAGGGTGATCGCAGGACACTTGGAATTTATGACAGACATCACAAATAGAAAAATAAACATGAAGCACCATTTATTACAGCCACATCCACCCCAGTAAAGGGAGGAGGTAGGAATCTGAATTCTTGAGGCAAATCTTTTTTTCTTGAAATATCCAAACATTTGAGTCAAAATAATCTCTCACATTAAAAATGTCACTAATTTAATTTTGGTGATATTTCCCTGAGAGACTGAGTTGGCATAGCCCTTTATACATCAGAGAAAAAGTCTGCTAAGAAAATTAATAACATGAACATGATTATAAGACCAGAATTTAAACTAGTCAAGAAACAACTATTTAAAAATTCTTTGGACACTTCAGAGTATTTTAAGGCATTCATTTCCATGTAATCAGTTGATACACACAAGGCTATAGAGATTGATTTTTCAATTAATTATATTTCTGCGTATGGTCTGCACATAGGGTGCAGAATTTCATGAAGTCAATGAAAGGAAAGCTGCAGAAACACAGGAATCAAATGACAAGCCACTGACAAATGAAGGTCTAGCCGAATTAGACCAGTTAATCCTAAAAGGAGGGGAAATTGACAAAGAGGATGCTAGGACAGGAGCTTCAATGAGGGTGAATTAAACAGCAAAGAATTAAGAGAAGCTCTTGGGAGAAAGCTTTCTTTATAAGCTTCCTGTTCTAGAAAATCAAACACAATGGCTATTAGACCTCTTCTGTCAGAAAAATTACATCCTCCAAAAAGCATTTGTTTCATTCTGGAAAAAATGTTATTGTAAGAATTCACATATGATTAGAAGCTACATATAATAAAATATGACTAATTTCATAATTTTCACTGCTGTTTTTCACAATGACATCCCAATAAAACCTCTTTTCATGGGAAATTTTGGACTCCTTATGTATTATTTTAATTGGATGATAATCACTTTGCAATGTTGTCTCGGTTTGTGCTGCACAGAGCAAATCAGTCATAATTATATATATAATTATTTTAATTAAATATATATATATATCTCCCCCCACACCCCCAAGCCTCCTTCCCTCTGGACTCCAGCTATTGTCAACATCTCAGCTTCCTCCATCTCTCCTATGAACACATGACTTTGACCTCATATCTGGGGTCTTAAGACTCAGAGGATATGATTCTGATCTCCTCCCTGCTTCTCTCTGACCCACCCCACAAATAAACACGCATCCATTTTCTTTTAGAATATTTTAGTACAACGGCAACTCTCCATTTTTTTTTCCATCCAATACACATGATGGACAGAGCCCATGTTCAACACATCCTCCACAATCAGCCCAAACCGATGTGCGATTCCAGCGCTCTCTGCAGCTCCTTCTCCTTCTCTCTGACTAGGGAAAGCAAACCAGAATTTAAAAAAATAAATAAATAAATTGTACTTATTATAGAGTCCTGGTGGCTAAGACTGTAAGGAATCCACCCACCATGCAGAAGGTTCAATCCCTGGGTCGGGAAGATCCCCTGGAGAACAGAATGGCTACCTACTCTACTAGGAGAAGTCCACGGACAGAGTCTGGCAGGCCACAGTCCATGGTGTCATAAAGAGTCAGACACAGCTGAGCAACGAACAACACAAGCCTCCATGATGTTTAATTTTTTAATTTCACAATTATTTGTTAAAAAAAAATAATTATCTTTGAAAGACAATCCCAACCTTACAGATCCTTAGAAAGTAGCCGTAATTGAGCCCCAATCACTTTATGCTCTTGGAAGCTACCAATTACAACGCTTCTTTTAAATATTCTTACTTCACTTTGAGTGTGTGACATCTGACAGCAAGCTGCATGTACAATAAACACAAATATGAACATCTGTGGACCAGGCATTGCAAAGAACTCCAAGTGAGTGTTCAGAAAGACAAGATGGAAGGTCTGGGAAATCCTCTTGAAAGGAAGGCTCATTTTGCATATTCTCAACATCTAAGGTATAGAGAGACAAATGTACCAGCTCCTTGCTGTCTTGGCATGGGACAAGTTATATTAGCAGTGACCATACAGAAAGGAATACGTCTAGTACTGATTTCTTACTGAGCTGACAGGAGGCAAGAAGGGACACTCAAGTTTCCAGAAATGTGCACTTTCACATTATTATTGTTCTCTCCTGCAAATTGCTTGAGAGCTAGGAGGTGTCTCAGCATCTCTTTCTTGTTCGGATTTCCCAATTTGTTTTCATTATCCACCAGCCAAGAACCTCAGCTAGACTGAGGCACATTAGCAAAGGATGCAGAAAGGAAAAATTAATAATATTTTCTACATAGACTTCCTCATCTTGAGTAGACTTATGAATTTCCCTTCTGTTATGGAGAAGTTAGCATTTTTTAACAGCAAGAGGAGAAAATCCTTAATGGTTTTTTTTTTTATTGCCTCCAGAGCTCCAAAAACATCTTGCACTGTGTTGTCATTTACATTTCACATTAAATGCAAAAGATGTTTGAGATGAGCAAATATTTGTTTTAATTTGATACATCTGTTAACTGAAGTGCTAAAAAGACAGCTAAATCACTATATTAAATTCAGCGATTTGTAAACAATTTATATTTTCATTTGTTCTGGGTTAAAAATGCCCCCAAAACATACATTTTATGAAACCCACAAAATAAATTGCATTGTATCAATCTGATGGATGTAGACCATGATTCCTTCCTCTTCATTCCATTAATTTATTTCCTAACTTGAGTTAATTAGTGAGGATTCTATTTTCAAAAGCTCTTTGAAATTCATTGGGAGAATGGGACATTTGCAAGAATTGCTCTGCAAACCTACTGCAGAGGCAATGGGCTAAATACAAATGGTAAATTCCCCCAAGATATTACCACACATTGAGCACCTGATTGCCATTCAGCAATCTATGCAGGGAACACAGTGGGTGATTAATACATAGCTGTTACAAGAAACGGGGAGACAAGGAGAAGGAAAGAATGAGGGCAGCTGAGAGAAGAGACTTATCCTCAGCAATTAGTAACTGGATAAGATGATCTCCAAGTTCCTATTTGTCTCTCCCTAAAAGTCTGGGACATTCTGATTTCATGTCTAAATGGAGACAGAACTTCAGCTTGGAGACTGACTTTGACTTGGAACAATACCCACTAGGAGAAGAACAGACATCTACTGAGAGAAAATTTTCTAAAAATTAATAAAAAGAGATTGGTACAATAGAGAACAAAGAGAAATCAATTATTTTTGTTCTCGGTCAAATGGAGTCTTACTTCCCAAATTAGAGTGGGAGGTAATGTCCTGTACTCAAAAAAGGAAATTTCTTCACACTAAAGTATGAATTACTGCTAGCAGTTTAAGACATGCCTAAAGGTATATGGGGGAAGAAAGAACTAGTCTTTCAATAGATGTTCAAACAAATCCAATATTTTGTTTCTTCCTGGAATATTTTGGGCAGAAGCCAGTGGGTAAGAGAGATTGAGTTGGGTTGGGTGCCCTGACTAAGTCCCTGGACAATGTCACCCGATATAGACGCCTTACTCCAGTTTCCAGAAGGGTTGCAACATCCTATCAAAGTCCTGCTTTATTTCATTTTCCCTTCCCCTCGAGCTATGAAAAAGCCACAGGCAACCACTTATTTCCCTGCCCTTGTAATAACAGAGAAACAAATCTTGACTCTTTATTGGATCCGCTTCTTTTACTTTAACATATGTATTCTATCACTTTTGCTACAAGAATGTTGCCTATAGCATGAAATATACAGGATGGACCACTCTCAAGGCTCTGATGTTTAAAGACAAAACGTTTTCCCATTCACTTAGAGATAAAAGAGTTGCAGAACAGAATAACATTCATCTTATTGCAGGTTTATAGGAACATAATCTTACCAAACTTACCTGTACATACAGCTGCAAAAACAAAGGATTATTAAACAGAGAAGCTTGCAACAACCAACCACATCCCTTCCTCTTTAACAAAGAAGCTTGAATTCAAACTCAGGTAAGATGTTTCTATGGGGCACTAGTCCACCATCTACTCAGTCTGCTGGCTTTCCAAATAAAGTTGCTATTCCTTGTCCCAACAACTTGTCTCTCAATTTATTGGCCTGTCATGTGGTGAGTGATAGGCAACTCAGAGACGCCGCAGAGAAACAACGTTAAAATCTGAGAGCTGCACTTAAGTGCATTTGAACAAGGTTCTCTCTAAGCCTGAAATTCCTCTTCTATGAAATGGAAACATGTCAAAAGCACAGCCCCTTATGCAGAAATCAGGCATCCTCAACCAGCAAACTCCCTTCTCTCATTTTGCACAGATACAATAAGGTCAGGCCCACTGTACAGACACATTGGAAGCCAGAGGTAGGGCTGGGCCAAAACTCGGTTCTTGCCATCCCTCTTCAAGTGCCTTCCATCTTTCTTTCTTGTCTTTCACCCTGGAACCTGTTTCTCAGGTCTCCCACACCAAAACAAACAGCACCATGATTTATTCCTCCTCGGATGCCACACTGGAGAGGGGACTGGGGAGAAAGGGAAACATGTGTTCCATCAACTCCCCCTTGACTCACACTCACACACTCATAAGGATATCTTTTTCTTCTTTCTGCTAAAAAATATTTTGAAAGACCCTTTGCTGCGTACACTTTGTTTCTGGGAAAGCCCAGCCTCTCAAAGGGTGGCCACCAGGACTCTCTTCTAAGGTCTTGGGGGGCTACTGATCATGGGCCCCTTCCCTTCCTGGCACACAGAAGGATCTGACTCAAAATAGTTGCATCACAACAAAAGTTTGGGAAACAAACCAATTCTCTGCATGGAAATTGGGTATCAATCAAGTTGCAGGAAAGCCAGATTTCCTGATTCAGACAAACAAGCCAGCCCACTCCTGCTACGTTTCTATGCTCTGATAACAAACAGACCCACCACGGTGAATACTCAAGCACTACCCAGAGAAGTGGGTGTCTGAGAGCTCCACTTTCTTAAGACTTGGGTAGGAAACCACTTTGGGGGAACAAAGTCACAGCCTGGAGAGTGTATTCCTGACAGCCTTGTTTCTGCTAAGGAGGACAAAAATGGGAACACAGTCTAATTGCCTGAGAAAGGTTGCCCGGGGTTAAGATGGGCTAGATAACGATGCTCCCTTCCAGCCCTGCAGAACTTGGTCCCTCTCAGAGGACTTTCACCTGTCCTGAGTTACCTAGTTCGACCCTCACATTTCTCAGTATTATCATCGCCATTTTACCTAAGCTGTTGGCCAGCTGTGACTTGGCCAGCAGTCACAGAGCTGCCACTGGTAAACGTACCTAGACTTTCTGACCTCCGGTCAAGTGCTTTTCTGATCATAACCCCAGTCTCCAAAACAGAGAGAAGAAACATCCAGAGGCTTATATCCCTGCCTCTTCAACCTCAGTGAACTTAGGTTCACACTTGTAAGGCAAGGCTTGGATGAAGAGGACCTTGGGGGCAGCGGTGGGGTGGGGGTGAGGTCTGCTCCCAGGAGCCCCTGCACCCCGTACTCACTCAGGAAGATGATGGTCTGCCTCCGGGCGCTCCTGCTGTCCGGGCGCTCCAGCTTCCTCAGCTGCAGCTGCTGCCCCCGGGCAGCCAGCGTGCCCTGCTTACTCCTCCTAAGCACCTGCATCATGCTCCAGCACATGAAGGCCACGGAGACCAGGACCACAAGGTAGACCACAAAGGCGCCAAAGATGCTGGACTGGAACACGGTCCAGCGGCTGGACAGGTTGGTACAGATAGACATGTTGGAGCTCTCCGGTTGCTCCTGGTGGCGTGTGCGGGAGCGGTTGCAAGTGAGTCCCCGGTGACTGGGCACGTTCACCAAGGGGTACTCAACTCCCATGGCAAAAAGCAAAGGCAGCGCCACTAGGGCGGAGGTGACCCAGACGAAGCCAATCAGCAGTTTCACCTGGCAGGGCCCCGACATGGCCTTATATCTGAAGGGGTGGCAGATGGCGATGTAGCGCTCGAAGCTGAGGGTCAGCACGTGCAGCAGTGTGGCATAGCTGCAAGCCTCAAAGAGGAACGTGTGCACCTTGCAGGACACGGTGTAGCTGGGTGTGGTCAGCGGGTTCCAGATGATGCTGTAGAACTCCATGGGCATGCCGATGAGGAAGACCAGGATGTCGGAGCAAGCCAGGCTGACCATGTGATCTGTCACCTCCTTCTGCAGGTAGCCTTTCTTCTGGAGCACCTGGGTGACCCGAATGGTGACACTGTTCCCCAGGATGCCCACCACGAAGATAACCAGGTACACCAGGATGAGGGTGATTTTGATCCAGGTGGCCACCTCGAATTCGGGAACGTGGCTGTGATCAATGACCTGGGAGCAGTCCCTGCTGGGGTGGCTTGGGGAAGCCATGAGGAGGACAGCCAGCCAGGCAGCCGGGTCCAAAGACCTTCTCAGCTTCCCTTCCTCCTCCCTGCGGAGCCCAGAGAGCTCGGCTGCAACTCACCGGAGTGGGCGCAGGGCTTTCTCGAGCTCACCTGGAAAAGGTAATTTGGGATTTCAGGTGCATTTATGGAAACTTCCTGGGGCAGCCCAACCTAGCCGAACCGGAGGCGCTTAGGGGTGGGGTTTGAGGGGGTGGTGACTAGGAGAGGCGTGGTGAGCTCAGAGGAAGGAGGTTCCAAACTCGCTGCAGCCAGTCAGCCCCCAGCGCCCAGCTCGCAGGCCCTTCCCCTGCAGGTCCTTGGCGCTTTGTTCGGCTTCTCTCCGGCTCCCCTCCAAGCCACCTGGCCTTTACTGGTCAAACCCACCCTCCGGGAGCACGGTTTCCCGTGCGAGAGGCTGGAGGCCGGGTGGTAAGCGATTAATCATTAACTACCGCCGCCTGCGCTCCAGGCCCCGCAGATCCAGCCCAGCGGGGGTTTGACTCAGCACCCAGGCACTGTCCCGAATCCAGATCTTGGCTCGGGAGCACGGGGCCACGGGTGGCCCCACCTTCCCCGCCGCCCACGCGGCCACCACCGAGTTAGCGTTCCCTTCTGGGCGCACGCGCATCCCAACCCCCGGGAGGCGCAGCCCGGGCGGAAGCTGGAGTGCGCCCCTGGACCTGGAGTCCCCGGCTAAGGCCCGGAGAGACCGGCTGTCCCCTCCTGCCTTGGGATCCCCTTCAAAGGTTGGGCCACCACCACCAGTTTGGGGGGCTGGACCCAGGCGCCCTCCAGTTGGCGGGGGGGCCCGGGGCAGCCAGCAAGCACACCCTCTTTGGTGCCCAGCCGTCGAGCCCTGGGGTGTGCTGACAGTGAACGGTCAGGCTATGCCTGGCTGGAGCTGCTGCCCCGGGGACTCTAATAAGGTCGCCACAGAAGCCCTGCCTTTCCCGCAAAGCCTCTCGGCGGCGTTTGCACAAGGCCTGCTTCGCGTCTCTGCTTAGAGACCCGAGGAAGGAGCCCCAGGCTCCTTCCTTTCAGTTTCACTCGGCTGCGCAGGCCCCTCCCTAGGCAGCGGCGGCGGGGAATCTCTAACTGGGGACGTATCGATGCATAAGGATGGCGCCATCCACCCGGGGCGCTTCTGGTAGGAAGCGCGTCCTCAGTCCTCCTTCGAGGGAACTGCGACCGGGACATCTAGGGCAGCAGGAGGGGTAAATATGACATTAAGAATCATGACGTTTTCCCTCTTCTCGGAAAGGAAAACCTCTAATGGACCCATCTTCCTCTTGTAATTCTAAAATCCGAAGGAACGCTGCCGCCCGCGGGGGTGGGGTGAGGAGGTAGGGGTGTCTGGTGTTGGGGGGAGGCTGTCCTATGCACTGTAGAATATTTAGCATCCCCAGGTCTCCTGCACCCCCACACCCAACTGTCACCCAACAAGGACAGCCAGGATGTCTCCAAATGTTGCCAGTTGTCCTCTGAGAAAGCTGAACTGGCCCAGGTGGAGAGCCACTGCCTTGAAGGAAGAAAACAGATCCTCTTTATCTGTTCATCCTGAGGGCCTACCATAGGTCTTTCCAAAAGGGAATCCTTAAATTATCACAGATTTTATTTTCTTGGGCTCCAAAATCACTCTGGGAAGTGAGTGCTGCCATGAAAGTTATGACAAACCTAGGCAGCATATTAAAAAGCAAAGACATAACTTTGCTGACAAAGCTATTTTTTTTTCCAGTAGTCATTTATGGACGTGAGAGTTGGACCATAAAGAAGGCTGAGCACAGAAGAATTGATTCTTCCAAACTGTGGTGCTGGAGAAGACTCTTGAGAGTCCCTTGGACTGCAAGGAAATCAAACCAGTCAATCCTAAAGGAAATCAACCCTGAATACTCATTGGAAGGACTGATGCTGAAGCTGAAGCTCCAATACTTTGGACACCTGATGCAAAGAGCCAACTCAGTGGAAAAGACCCTGATGCTGGGAAAGATTGAGGGCAAGAGAGGAGGGCAACAGAGGATAAGATGGTTGGATGGCATCACCAATTCAATGGACATGAGTTTGAGCAAACTCCAGGAGATGGTGAAGGACACGGAAGCCTAGTGTGGTGCAGTCCATGGGGTTGCAAAGAGTTGGACACAACTTAGTGACTGAGCAACAACACCACCGCCCTATGATGTGGCCGTTTTAAAGATGAAGAAACGGGTGTCCAGAGGAATAGATGCTCCCCCCAAGGCTGTAAGAGAGTAAGTAAGGGAGCTGAAAATGAACCCAGATCTAGCAAACCCTGACTAGACCTATACTCCTAACAAAGAGATTCTGGGAGTACAGAGGTGCTCAGAAACCGAGTTGGGAACAATACATATAGAGAAACAGGGACTTTATTTTCTGAACTCAAACCTGGGCGGGTGGGCTGAAAACCTCAAGGAGTATTTGATTTTGACATTGTCTCAGAGAAAAGAAAAAAAGGTGTATGGACATTGGATCTTTACAGTTAGCACCTTATGTGGCTAGCGTTTTGTTTTGTTTCCCTTCTCTGTTATATTACAAGCTCTGAGACCATGAACGCTACCTTTTCCCTCTCTGACACCTCTCCACAAAGCCCTAAAGAGTATGTTTTGCTGACCCCTTTTCCCTCTGTGGTTTATGCTATTTGACCTACTTGCTGGCCCAGAAACTCTTAACTCATTTCCTCATTGGTGAGCTGTGCTTGGTGAACATGACCTCCATGGCTTTACAGCTGTCCCACAAAGCTCACACACTGAGCAAGAATGGACTCTTGGAGCTTCGGTAACTACAGATTAGAATCCTGAATGGACTCCTCTGCAAAAGGCCCTGGTTATTTGCTGTCCCAGAGTGACTGAGAAGAAGGTCTGGAAGAACCTCGCCCTCCAGCCACTGGTACTACCAGCACAGCATACAAACATACTCACTGCTTTCTTCTCAAGAGGAAACAAGTCAGGAACCTCACAAGTATCCCTCAGTCCTGCTACTGATCCTGCCTTTGAAAAGTTCCTCTTGGTCATTCTTTGAGCTCCTGTTATGTATCTGGCACTTTCCATGATTCGTTTCTTTCAGTCCTCACAAGGCTACTAGGTAGACGTTATTACCCCATTTTACAGATGACGAAATTGAAGATCGGGAAAATTAAGTGACCAACCATTAGAGACTGGAGGCAGGCTCCCACCCCAGGTCTGCCTGGCACCACAGCCCTCTCTACTCTGGAAGGCCCTCTGTGCAGGACAAAACCGTGTCAGGCTGAAAAGTGGCATTTTGGGGAGAGGAGCTTTTTCTAAGTCACCAGACACTTTTCTCCCCAGCTCCAGCATGCCAGTCATCCTGCAATGTATTTGATAATTCCAATTTGTTCTGCTCAGACAAGATTTCCATTATTGTTCAATTTCTTTCATCAATTTTTTCTTTCACAAATTGTGAACAAGGATTACAAATGCATGGCCCAATGGTGAGCATCAAGCTAATTAAAATTCGTTCCTTACAGTAGAGATGGAAAATTGCATTTTGAACAAAGGTCCAGGAGAATTGAATTTCCATTTCACCTTTGCTTTTCCTAAGACCAATTAAAAACTGTATAATGTGCTCTCATGTGTTGATGAAAGACTGGTATAGCACCTGGCCTGGTTCTGGGTAATCTAGATTTCTTATTAGCATATTGTATAGAGGGGAAATAGAAGAAAAATAATGAAAAGAGAGAAGAAAGAATACGTTAGGTACCCTTTGATATCAGCTCTGCTCCAGGGTCATTCTGGGTCGACACTAACTTGTATTCACATTTTACACTTTCCAAGTGACCTTTCGGGTCACTTAGCCGAGGGGCTTTCACACGTTAAGCTTTAATTTTTATAATAAAATCTTACATTGGCAACCAAAGTTTTAAAAAATACACATATATACATATATATTTATTTTTGTAAATTTAAATTGATTTTGTATACTCAACATTTACTCATATAAAATCAATAACTTACACCCCCTAAAAATGAATAACACTTTGTTTACACTTTGGTTCATGGTAAAATCACAGTGACTATACACTAAGCTATAAAGAGAACTTCAGTAATTTTTAAAACTTATAAACAGTGTAGATAGCTTTACTAAGAATGCAGTACAACTAAAAAGTCATAACAGAACCAGAAAATTCCATCTCAAAAGAAAGCCAAAACCAAAATTGTAAAGTATCAAGAAAACAATGACCACAAAGAGACTTGCCTATCAGAACCTGGAGAAATAGCAATAGAAGCTCTCAGAGAAAAATTCATAGCCCTAGCTAGTTATTCTAATAAACAGGAAAGCATAAAAATAAAAGAGGTTATCAAAAGAATAAAATTAAAATAAGGGGTTAATAAAAATCAAAGGAAATGTGGAAGAACCAAATAGTAAAACTGGTAAATAATCCCCCCCCCCACATTTTTTAAGTAGGACTAATCTTCAAGAATGGCTAGGATGAGTCTGGCAGCCTGTATCTCCCACTCCCATAGCACAGGTGTGACCCTCAAAGAGGAGAAATGAGGGGAACCCTAGGACCACTCAAACTTGTTGCCTGAGGAACTTTGCAAACCATGGGGCAAGAAGGGATTCCACGCAGAGCACAGTGGAGTCAGAGGCTTCTAGACTTCACAGAGCACACCACTGAAAGGACTGCTGCTGCTAAGTCACTTCAGTCGTGTCCGACTCTGTGTGACCCCATAGGCAGCAGCCCACCAGGCTCCCCCGTCTGAGGGACATAGAAAGAGTTGCAGTCATTGGTGCAGAGGTTCGCTTTAGTCCTTGGCCAGAATACTTGAGTGACATGTGGAGCTGAAACTCCAGGAACTGGGCAAAGTAGGATTACTAAGGGAAGAACAAGTACTGGGGCTGTAAGCCAGACAATTCTTGAGGTCCCAGATTGCTGTGAGATGGTCAAGTTCCAACCAATGAGTGAAGAAATCTCACTGAACCAACCCTGGAGGGGCCAGACCTTAGTAGTAGAATTAAACTAGCCACAGAGCCAAGGATACTCTGCTGCTGCTGCTGCTGCTAAGTCACTTCAGTCGTGCCCGACTCTGTGTGACCCCATAGACGGCAGCCTACAGACCTGCCTTAACAAGGATACTGACCTGAGCTGTCAAACAGGGTAGCCACTAGTCACCTGTAGCTCATGACACAGGAAATAAGTCTAGTCCAAACTGGGATCTGGGGATATGTGGTAAGCATAAAATATATACCACATTTCAAAGACTTTCTATGAAAAAAAAAATAATGTAAATGTAATTATTTTTATATATTGACTTCATGTTGAAATGATATAATGGCTATAATGGGTTAAATAAACTATACTGTTGAAACTAATTTCACTAATTCAAAAGGATACATGCATCCCAATGTTCATGCTGCTGCTGCTGCTGCTGCTGCTGCTGCTGCTAAGTCGCTTCAGTAGTGTCCGACTCTGTGTGACCCCATAGGCGGCAGCCTACCAGGCTCCTCCGTCCATGGGATTTTCCAGGCAAGAGTACTGGAGTGGGGTGCCATTGCCCAATGTTCATAGCAGCATTATTTACAATTGCCAAGTTACAGAAGCAACCTTAGTATCCATCAACAGATGAACAGAGAAGGAAGATGTGAGATACACACACACACACATACACATATATGCACACATACACACAGAGACAATGGAATCCTACTCAGCCATTAAAAAGACTACAATTTTGCCATTTGGAGCGATATGGGTGGACTTGGCATCAGGCTAAGTGAAATAGATCAGACAGAGAAAGACAAAAGCTGCATGATATCACATATATGTGGATTCTACAAAATACAGCAAACTATTGAATATAACAAAAAAGAAACAGACTCACAGATATAGAAAACAAACAAGTGGTTGCCAGTGGGGAGAGGGAAGAAGGGACAGGCAATATAGGGGTAGAGGATTAAAAGGTACAAACTGTTAGGTAGAAAATAAGCTACAAGGATATACTGTGCTACATGGAGGATGTAACTAATATTTTATAATAACTAAATGGAATATGATCTTGAAAAATTATGAAACACTATATTGTACACATGTATTTTATATAATACTATACACATCAACAATACTTCAATGTAAAAAATAATAAAAGTAAGTAATTTCACCTCTTTTTTTACTTTTTAATGTGGCTACTAGAATATTTTAAATTTGATGTGGCTTACATTTTTGGTTCACATGATACATATGGGTTAGTACGCAGATATGGGCACAATAAAGGGCAGAAATGGTATGGGCCTAACAGAAGCAAAAGATATTAAGAAGAGGTGGCAAGAATACACAGAAAAACAGTACAAAAAAGATCTTCATGACCCAGATAACTACGATGGTTTGATCACTCACCTAGAGCCAGACATCCTGGAACGTGAAGTCAAGTGGGCCCTACAAAGCATCACTATGAACAAAGCTAGTGGAGGTAATGGAATTCCAGTGGAGTTATTTCAAATACTAAAACAAGATGCTGTTAAAGTGCTCCACTCAATATGCCAGCAAATTTGGAAAACTCAGCAGTGGCCACAGGACTGGAAAAGGTCAGTTTTCATTCCAATCCCAAAGAAAGTCAAAGCCAAAGAATGTTCAAACTACCCCACAATTGCACTCATCTCACATGGCAGCAAAGTAATGCTCAAAATTCTCCAAGCCAGGCTTCAACAGTACATGAACTGTGAACTTCCAGATGTTCAAGCTGGATTTAGAAAAGGCAGAGGAACCAGAGATCAAATTGCCAACATCTGTTGGATCATCAAAAAAGCAAGAGAGTTCCAGGAAAATGTCTACTTCTGCTTTATTGACTATGCCAAAGTCTTTGACTGTGTGTATCACAACAAACTGTGGAAAATTCTTCAAGAGATGGGAACAGCAGACCACCTGATCTGCCTCCTGAGAAATCTGTATGCAGGTCAAGAAACAACAGTTAGAATCGGACATGGAACAACAGACTGGTTCCAAATTGGGAAAGGAGTATGTCAAGGCTGTATATCATCACCCTGCTTATTTAACTTATATGCAGAATACATCATATGAAATGCCAGGCTGGATGAATCACAAACTGGAATCAAGATTTCCAGGAGAAATATCAATAACCTCAGATACGTAGATGACACCACCCTTACGGCAGAAAGCAAAGAAGAACTAAAGAGCTTCTTGATGAAAGTGAAAGAGGAGAGTGAAAAAGTTGGCTTAAAGCTCAACATTCAGAAAACTAAGATCATGGCATCTGTTCCTATCACTTCATGGCAAATAGATGGAGAAACAATGGAAACAGTGAGAGATTTTATTTTGGGGGGCCCCAAAATCACTGCAGATGGTGACTGCAGTCATGAAATTAAAAGACACTTGCTCCTTGGAAGACAAGCTATGGCAAACCTAGATAGCATATTAAAAAACATAGACATTACTTTGCTGAACAAGGTCCATCTAGTCAAAGCTATGGTTTTTCCAGTACTCATGTATGGATGTGAGAGTTGGACTATAACGAGAGCTGAGCACAGAAGACATGATGCTTTTGAACGGTGGTGTTGGAAAAGACTTGAGAGTCCCTTGGACTGCAAGGAGATCCAACCAGTCTGTCCTAAAGGAAATCAGTCCTGAATATTCATTGGAAGGAATGATGCTGAAGCTGAAACTCCAGTACTCTGGCCACCTGATGTGAAGAACTGACTCATTGGTCTTTCCAAATGCTGGGAAAGATTGAAGGCAGGAGGAGAAGGGGATGACAGAGATTGAGACGGCTGGATGGCATCACCGACTCGATGGACATGGGTTTGGGTAAACTCCAGGAGTTGGTGATGGACAGGGAGGCCTGTCATACTGCAGTCCATGGGGGTCACAGAGAATCAGACATGACTGAACAACTGATGCATTGGGTGACCCCCAGAAGAAGAAAATGGCAACCCACTCCAGTATTCTTGCCTGGGAAATCCCAAGGACAGAGGAGCCTGGCTGGCTACAGTCCACGCGGTCACAAGAGTCAATACAACTTAGTGACTAAACCGCCACCACCACAAGAATATTTTAAATTTCATGTGGCTTGCATTTGTGGCTCACATGATACCTATGGAACTGTGATACTATAAACAGAAGCATATAATGAAACAAAAGACAAAATCCAAGAAAAAAGTCCAAATACTTATAGAAATTTCACTTATGATAACAGTAACATTTCAAATCAGTAGGGATAGATTGTTCAGGAGCTGGTATTGGGACAATAGATTTTTTAAAATAGGATTTTAAAATCTTTATCACAATATAATTTTATGTAATATAAACTCCAGGTAGATCAAAGATTAAAATCTTTGGACTGTAATCATTAAGAAAATCATTAAAGGACAGAATAAAACACCAGAGAATATTAATATTTAAATTTTTAATCTTATGACATAAATGCTAGAAGCTATGAAGAAAAAGGTTGATAAACTTTAATAAAAGTAAAGCTCCACAGGGAAGAAACACTGTAGCCAAATTTAAATGACAAATAACAAACCTACAGAAAATATATGCAACTGATGTTACACAATAATGAGTAATTTCCACAGTGACCCAAAGCATATAAAAATATACATGTATGCTGTCTCTCAGTTGCATCCAACTCTTTGTGACCCTACAGACTGCAGCACGCCAGGCTGCTCTGTCCATGAGATCTTCTAGGCAAGAACACTAGAGTGGGTTACCATTTCCTCCTCCAGGGGATCTTCCCAACCCAGGGACCAATCCTGTGTCTCCTGCACAGCAGGTGGATTCTTTACCACTTAGCCATCAGAGAAGCATAAAAATGTGCATTTTTCCCAAAGTTGATCTACAGAATCAATGTGCTGCTGCTACTGCTGCTAAGTCGCTTCGGTCATGTCCGACTCTGTGCGACTCCATAGACAGCAGCCCACCAAGCTTCCCCGTCCCTGGGATTCTCCAGGCAAGAACACTGGAGTGGGTTACCATTTCCTTCTCCAATGCGTGAAAGTGAAAAGTGAAAGTGAAGTCGCTCAGTTGTGTCCGGCTCTTGGAGACCCCATCAACTGCAGCCTACCAGGCTCCTCGTCCATGGGATTTTCCAGGCAAAAGTACTGGAGTGAGGTACCATTGCCTTCTCCTACCGCCTCAAATTTCAAACAATTTTTTCTTTATAAACTTGGTAAGTTAATTCTAAAATTAAAAAATTTAAGAGACCCAAATCAGCATGATACTCTGAGATGAGAGGACTTGGCTATACCATATATGAAGAGTTATTATAAAGCCATACTTCATAAGGCAGTATGGCTTTGACACTGCTGCTGCTAAGTCACTTCAGTCGTGTCCGACTCTGTGTGACCCCATAGATGGCAGCCCACCAGGCTCCCCCATCCCTGGGATTCTCCAGGCAAGAATACTGGAGTGGGTTGCCATTTCCTTCTCCAATGCATGAAAGAGAAAAGTGAAAGTGAAGTCGCTCAGTCTGTCCGACTGTTAGCGACCCCATGGACTGCAGCCCACCAGGCTACTCCGTCCATTGGATTTTCCAGGCAAGAGTACTGGGATGGGGTGCCATTGCCTTCCCCTATGGCTTTGACACTAGGATAGGTATAAAAATAAAAGAAAGATACAGAAGGGATAGCATGGAAATGAACCCACATTTGTCTGGACAGGGTTTTTGACAGAGGTGGCACTGAGGGTCAGAGTAAAAGAGATGTTCTTTTCCATTGCTGTAGTAGATGACTGCCTTGACTTGTAGCACTTGCCAATATCCATGGTATAAAACTCCCATCATGGCTGATTTCAAGCTACACCCACTTTAACAATCTACTCACAAAACTTCTGTGGTTTTAACCATCTACTCTGATGAGTTCCAAGACACCACTCTTCTCAGTAAATGCTACTTTGTATGGTCAAGTATCCATTTGGATAACATTCATCAAGCAAGAAGATGACCTAATTTAAATATGAACCAAAGAAAAATCACAAAAGAAAAGTCCAGATGGACAATAAACAATAAACTTCTTCAATAGTTGGGGAAATACAAACTAAAAACACAAACACAATTACACACCTACCAGATTGCCTAACATTTAAAGACAATGGATACCATCTGTCCCTGAAGCTGTGGAGTAATGGTGACTCGTAAACTGCAGATGATAGAGTACGTTGGTACCACCACTTTGGGAAAGAGTTTGGCAGCATCAACTAAACTTAGATATAACATATCTTGTGACCCAACAATTCCTCTCCTAGGTATGTATCTACAGCTCATGTCAACACAACGCATAAATCAGAATGTATATGTCAACATTATCAGTAATTACCCCAACCTAAAAAAAAAAAAAATCCATCTATAGGAAGATAAATAACAAAATATGGCATATTTGTAGAAAGAACTACCATATATTCCTGAAAAGACATATACTGCCTCCACGAAAACAATGTGATTGAATCTTACAACTATAAGGATGGATGAAGGAAGTAAGACTCAAAAGAATAGATGAGTCATCTCAATAGATGCAGAAAAGGCCTTTGACAAAATTCAACATCCATTTATGATAAAAAAAAAAAA
>SJYX01004182.1:562399-640665 GCA_006410675.1 Oreotragus oreotragus | reverse complement strand
GGGAGAATGGCATTGAACCATGTATAATATCATATAAGAAATGAATCACCAGTCTAGGTTTGATGCAGGATACAGGATGCTTGGGGCTGGTGCACTGGGATGACCCAGAGGGATGGTATGGGGAGGGAAGTGGGAGGGAGGGTTCAGGATTGGGAACTCATATACACCTGTGGTGGATTCATGTCAGTGTATGGCAAAACCAATACAGTACTGTAAAGTAAAATAAAGTAAAAATAAAAATGATAATGAAAAAGAATAGATGAGTCAATTTATAGAACATTTAAATACAGATGAAACAATAATATGGGGGGATGTTTATACATGTATATAGCCTCAGAGATATTATGAGTTTCATTCCAGACCACTGTAATAAAGCAAATAGCTCAATAAAATGAGTCACAGGAATTTCTTGGTTTCCCAGTATATATGAAAGTTATGTTTATACTATACCATGGTCTATTATGTGTGCAGTGGCATTATGTCCAAAACACAATGTACATACCTTAGTTAAAAAATACTTTATTCCTAAAAAACTGCTAGTCATCTGAGCTTCAGTAAGTCATAATCTTTATGCCACAGTTAACATCAAAGATCAGTGATCACAGATCACCATAACAAATATAAATAATGAAAAAGTTTGGAATTTAGTGAGAATTACCAAAATGTGACACAGAGACACAGTGGCCAAATGCTGTCGGGAAAATGGTGCTGATAGGCTTGCTCAACGCATGACCACCACAGATCTTCAGTTTGAAAAAGAAACAGCAACAACATCCATGAAGCACAATTAAGTGAAGTGTAATAGAAGGAGATGTAGAAATAAATGAGAAATAAAATGAGGTATAGAAGGCAGCAGAGGATGAGATAAATAGCATCACGGACTCAACTGACATGAATCTGAGCAAACTCTGGGAGATAGTGAAGGACAGGGAAGTCTGGCATGCTGCAGTCCGTGGGGTAGCAGACATGACTTAGCAACTGAACAACAATGAAATATGGGGATATATAGAAGAAAACCGTTCATTTATTTATAAAGATAAGAGGGAAGTCACCTCCTGTGGGTAGATGGAGGGGTGTGACCTGGAGAGGACCCATGGGATGGAGGTGGAGTCTTCTGGGTGCTGACAATATTTGATTTATTTACCTGAGTTGTTGTTCAGTCGCCCAGTTGTGTCTGACTCTTTGTGACCCCATGGACTGCAGCACACCAGGCCTCCCTGTCCCTTACCATCTCCCGAAGTTTGCCCAAGTTCATGACCATTGCACTGGTGGTGCTGTCCAGCCATCTCATCCTCTGATGTCCTCTTCTTATGCCCTCAATCTTTCCCAGCATAAGGGTCTTTTCCAATGAGTCAGCTCATTGGAATACTGGAGCTTCAGCTTCAGCATCAGTCCTTCCAACGAGCATTCAGGGTTGATTTTCCTTAGGATTGACTGGTTTGATCTCCTTGATGTCCAAGAGACTGTCAGGAGCCTTCTCCAGCAACTCGGTTTGAAGGCATCAATGCTTTGGCGCTCTGCCTTCTTTACGGTCCATCTCTCACAACCGTACGTGACCACTGGGAAGACCATAGACTCGACTATATGGACTTTGTTGACGAGTAATGTCTCTGCTTTTCAACACACTGTCAAGGTTTGTCATAGCTTTCCTGCTAAGAATCAGTCATTTTCTAATCTGATTTCATGGTTGCAGTCACTATCCACAGAGTCATTGTTATATGACAATAATTACCTGATGTTTTGCTTTATGACTTTTAATATTCAGTTATTTATGTCTTATGGACCTTGTGCATTTATATATCACAATACTGTAAAACAAAACTTTTTAAAGAGGGAAACACCCACATAAGCCACCTGGATTAGCTGAGTCAGTCCTGCCGTTCAGCCAGTGATATGACGGTTCTGCAGCCAGATCACTCTCACAGTGACAGCAGTGGTGTGACTGTTGCATGTGTGCCCAGTCATGTCTGGCTCTTTGCTACCCCATGGACGAGAGCCCATCAGGCTCCTCTACCCATGAAATTCTTCAGGCAAGAATACTGGAGTGAGACCTTCCTGACCGAGGGATTAAACCAGTGTCTCCTGAATCAGCAAGAACAGTGGTAACAGTTCCCATTATTAAATACCTATTGTGCCCTGACACCAGGCTTGCTCAATGTTCAAAACAGCCGTGAAAGTTAAGGGTGATTATTCTTATTTACATATCTATAAATCACACATCAAATGCCTCCTCGCCAGTCTACCCAGGAGCCCGTCCACATTCCTTGCAGTGCTCACTATCTAGATGAGCATAGGATCAATGACAAGTTGGACCCCGAGGAATCATTAACATGTACCCTGGAGACTTCGTTCCTTTTTCCTTCACCCCTGGAACACCATCTGGCAAACTTCTTGAGGATCCAGCACCCCCTAGGTCCCAAGAACAAGGCTGGGGAGGCCTCATGGAAAATGGCGTGGTTTGTGAAGACTCGGTGCATGGATCTAATGGAATGCTGTGCCACCTGCATTCTTAGGCCTCGCCAAGAGACCCCTGATTTCTTGCAGGAAACAGGTATTAATAATGGAGTTGTTACCACTGTTGTCGCCATGAGAGTGATCTGGCTGCAGCACTGTCATGCCACTGGGTGAACAGCAGAACTGACTCAGCTAGTCCAACAGGCTAAGTGGGTGTTCTCACTCTTTAAAATGTTCTGTTTTACAGTGTTATGATATACAAATGCACAGAGCCCATAAGATATAAAAAACTGAATATTAAAAATCACAAAGCAAAGCATCATGTAGTTACTGTCGTGTAACAACTAGAGAGGAGCCTGGCATGATGCAGTCCATGGGGGTCACAAAGAGTTGGACATGACTTAGGGACTGAACAACTACTACCTAGGTAAAGAAGTAAAATATTTTCAGCACCCAGAAGACCTCACCTCCACCCCATGGGTCCTTTCTAGGTCACACACCTCCACCCACCCACTGGAGGTGACCTCCATCCTTTAAGACACTTCTTAGTGTTAGGTTCCCTTTCTTTCCCCATTGAGAAAAAGTGACTAAGAAAAGAAAAAGGTTCTCTTTGGTTTGGGTAAATCATTGAGTTATGGTTTTAGTTTTGGCTCTCATCTTTTTTTCTTCCTTTAACTTGGATATTTTGTGCTCACTGAAATAACAGACTCCTCATTTGTAGGGGAGTCTCTCTGCTACCTATTAAGCTCTCCATCCAAGAGAGACAGACAGCCCCTGAAAGTAGAGTGGCCATCCAGTCTAGGGCACCCTGAGGGAGACAAGAAAAAACACTCACCCCAGCATCTCCCCACCCTATGTCTGTGAAGTTGCTGCAAGCCAGTGGGCAGAAAATACCTGCCACCTGGGCTGCTCCCCTGCGCATGGCTTGCACATTGCTTGCTCAGAGCAGAGGAAAACAGCAGGGCCTTGACTTTCTGTGCTTCTGCCATATCCAACTCGGGATGGCAGGTAGGAGGAAGGCTCAAGAGAGAGGGGACGTATGTATATTTACAGCTGATTCATATTGATCTATGGCAGAAACTAATTTAATATTGCAAAGCAATTATTCTCCAATTAAAAATAAATAACTTTATTTTTTAAAAACTACCCCTGAGCCTTGATCTCCTGATCATAAAATTTTCCAAGCAAAGAATAAACTGTCCTTTCTTGCCTGGCACTGCTGTCCCAGCCCACTTAGGAAGAAACTGCACATAGCCCCAGCCCCAGTGACTGTTCAAGGATATGGTGTTTTTTTTAGGCTTGATGGAAATTTCAGTGGCATCGTCCTTGATCTCCTGATCATAAAATTTTCCAAGCAAAGAATAAACTGTCCTTTCTTGCCTGGCACTGCTGTCCCAGCCCACTTAGGAAGAAACTGCACATAGCCCCAGCCCCAGTGACTGTTCAAGGATATGGTGTTTTTTTTAGGCTTGATGGAAATTTCAGTGGCATCGTATAAAGCACTCTATTGTCCACCACCTCTTACTATTATTAGTGAATTTTCATAAAAAGTGTCTGGCATATGATCCATACCCATATATGTATTAGCTCTTGTGAAAGAGATGCTATCATTCAGTGGGTCCAAGCACAGACTCTGCAGCCAAACTGCTTGGATTGGAATCTACTGCCCTCCAGGTGTGCAACCTTGGGCGCCATTCTTCTCTCTCTGGGCCCCCAGTTCCTCATCTTTCAATTTCAGCTTAAATAACAGTACCCACCTCAAAATGTGGTTTGCAGAACCAAATGGCATAGTACAAGTAAAACACATAGAACAATACCAGGCACAATGTCACTAAATATGAGCTTTGAGTGGCTTACAGAGATGTGGCAATTAAGTGGCAATAGGCCAGCATGGAGACATATTCTGTGGCCTTATGGTGCTTTTTCCAGGGCTCAATAAAATGCCTGCTCTGAGGGATGGCAAGTGTGACCACAGTTTCATTAACATCCCTCGCGTGCTGGTGGGTTCATCAGCCTATTTGACGGACTTTAGAACAAGTGGCACCTCTGGCCCCCTCCCTGTTTAAATGCAGGCTGCCTTGTGGAAAACCCTTTGGTGAATTAATAAACAAACAAGCAGCCAAACACACAGAAAACACACCAACTTCCTGAACTAAAGCCAGCCGCTCAAATCCAGTTTCTTATCTTTAAAAATGGAGACCACCCCCCCCAACAAAGAAATGCTGACAGACCCTGTTCTACCAATGACTGTACTTAGTCTACATAGTTCTGACCACCCAGAGGTCACACCCTCATTGCCTTTGTCTTTAGAGCTTACAGTGTATATGGAATGGGCTGGTTGAGTTCAAAGGTACAGAAACGAAATAAAGCTGTAAAAGGCAAGGCCAGCTAAAGGTAGCTTTAAGCACTGAAGCTGGACTAACCTGTCAGCCGGGAGATGTTTACCTTTCTCCCTCAGCTCACAGTATGGATGAAATATGCACTTGTGGATTCAGCCAGCATTGTTAGTCTATGAGATAATGTTTGTTCTTGGTTCCAAACTTTTGACCACAACCCATTTTAAGTTGGGAATAAAAAAAGAAAGACTTGCATTATTAATATCTTTCCCCCATTCCTAATATCATCTTTTCTCCATTGTGAAATGTCTGTGGTTTGAGAAATATGAGGAAGAAAAAACTCTCTCTTGAGTCCTTCTGATGACTATGTTCCAACAATAAATATGTTTCCCATTGTTGCAAAGAGAGAAGTCAAAAAAGAATGGAAAACAGGGAGGGATGGCTTTCACCCAAAACTCAAGCAGTAGGTCCTCGCCTCTCTGCCTCCGAGAGAACAACCAAAGCCAAGCATGCCCTCATCTCTCAGCCTTCAAACACGCTGGATGTATACTCTTCAGAGAGAGACCAAGGCTTTGCGTGGAAACAACTAGTGGCTTGGTGTCTACGACTATGAAAATCACACTGGGCCAGAATCCAGGACTCCTCAGCAGATGGAACTGGCATGAGGTGTTGTATTTTCTGCAAGAACCAACACTGTGGGTCTGGCCTCTTCTTTGAGCTGTTGGGCAGTTAGCCCAGAGTCCATGGATATGTGCTCTAGCAATTCTGATATTCACTGTTGTCACCAGGCTGTCCCCTATGGGCCCCCTCTTATCACCAGCTCAAGTGTGCTGGAACAGGTGGGTGCATGCCAGTTGAGGGACAGACGAGAAGCATGCCCGGACTGGTCTGACTTGCCATCATTGCTCTTTTGGGCAGGCGCTTGGGTTTCATGGCCTGAGAAGCCACCAGATGCAAAGCCCTGATAATTTAGAAAGATCTGTTTCAAAGGATACGAAGGCACCATGACTGCTGCCTGTCTGTCTCACAGGCTTACTGTGAATGATCAGTATACACATGGAGACTCTGGAGGATTGACAGGCACCAGTATGTGAACGGCACCCTCAGCGGGAAAGGACAAGCTCTTATAATGATATTCAAGACCTGCACTCATCTAACTTTCCGACATGATATTAACTCTGTATAGCAGACAGAGGATGAGGTGGTTGGATGGCAGCACCAACTCAATGAATAGGAGTTTGAGCAAACTCCAGGAGCTGGTGAAGGACAGGGGAGACCACATGCTGCAGTCCCCAGGGTCACAAAGAGCTGGACGTGACTTAGCAACTGAACTCAGGGCTGCCCTTGTGGCTCAGGTGGCCACAGGACTGGAGAAGGTCAGTTTTCATTCCAGTCCCAAAGAAAGGCAATGCCAAAGAATGCTTAAACTATTGCACAATTGCACTCATCTCACACGCTAGTAGAGTAATGCTCAAAATTCTCCAAGCCAGGCTTCAGCAATACGTGAACCATGAACTTCCATATGTTCAAGCTGGTTTTAGAAAAGGTAGAGGAACCAGAGATCAACATCCACTGGATCATCGAAAAAGTATGAGTTTCAGAAAAACATCTATTTCTGCTTTATTGACTATGCCAAAGCCTTTGACTATGTGGATCACAATAAACTGTGGAAAATTCTGAAGGAGATGGGAATACCAGACCACCTGACCTGCCTCTTGAGAAACCTGTATGCAGGTCAGGAAGCAACAGTTAGAACTGGACATGGAACAACAGACTGGTTCCAAATAGGAAAAGGAGTACATCAAGGCTGTATATTGTCACCCTGCTTGTTTAAATTATATGCAGAGTACATCATGAGAAATGCTGGGCTGGAGGAAGCACAAGCTGGAATCAAGATTTCTAGGAGAAATATCAATAACCTCAGATATGCCGATGATATCACCCTTATGGCAAAAGTGAAGAAGAACTAAAGAGTCTCTTGATAAATGTAAAAGAAGCGAGTGAAAAAGTTGGCTTAAAGCTCAACACTCAGAAAAAGAAGATCATGGTATCTGGTCCCATCACTTCATGGCAAATAGTTGGGGAAACAGTGGCTGACTTTATTTTTTGAGGTTCTAAAATCACTGCAGATGGTGACTGCAGCCCTAAAATTAAAAGATGCTTACTCCTTGGAAGCAAAGTTATGACCAACCTAGACAGCACATTAAAGATCTGAGACATTATCTTGTCCACAAAGGTCCGTCTAGTCAAGGCTATCAGTAGTCATGAAAGTTGGACTATAAAGAAGCTGAGTGCAGAAGAATTGATGTTTTTGAACTGTGGCATTGGAGAAGACTCTTGAGGTCCCTTGGACTGCAAGGAGATCCAACCAGTCCATCCTAAAGCAGATCAGTCCTGGGTGTTCATTGGAAGGACTGATGCTGAAGCTGAAACTCTAATACTTTGGCCACCTGATGTGAAGAGTTGACTCATTTGAAAAGACCCTGATGCTGGGAAAGACTGAGGGCAGGAGGAGAAAGGGACGACAGAGGACGAGATGGTTGGATGGCATCACCGAGTCAATGGACATGGGTTTGGGTAGTTGGTGATGGACAGGAAGGCCTGGGGTGCTGTGGTTCACGGGGTCACAAAGAGTCAGACACGACTGAGCAACTGAACTGAACTGAACTGTGGCTCAGATGGTAAAGACACTGCCTGCAATGCAGGAGACCAGGTTTGATCCCTGGGTTGGGCAGATCCCCTGGAGAAGGAAATGGGAACCCACTCCAGTATTTTTGAGTGGAGAATTCCGTGGACAGAGGAGCCTGGCCATGGGATCACAAAGAGTCGAACGTGACTGAGCGACTGGCATGTTCACTTTCACTTTCGTGAGCGACTGAACAACAATAACAAAAGCAGATTTTATTTTTCAAAGGCGGCAGGTAGACAGACAGATAAGACTCCCCACACACAGGGCACTGCTGGCAGCAAGTCAACTATCTCTACCATGGACAGCTGACTGACTTTGGATATTTTTTTTTTCCTAAATAAGGATGTTGCAAAACTTTTACAAGCCTGTCAAGGTGGCTATTAGATAAGCTCAAGCAACTTGAGGGGCTTCAGCAGTCAAGCACTTTGAAGAAACCCATTTGCTGTTTCTTTGCTGTTGGTCACTAAAGTAACGGACAAACGAATCATCTGTCAGCACTTGCCTGCTCAATTCTCACACCTGCCAACGGGAAAGAACAGCTTCCCCACTGCACCTTAAACATGGATTTCAGGTTTTATCTTGCAGAAGTGTCATTGAATGGTAAATGATAATATTTTCTGGTTGTTTCTGGGTGGAATCGTGCCCCCTCCCCAATATGCTAAAGTCCTAATCTCCAGGACCTGTGAATAGGACCTTATCCGGCTACAGTCTTTGCAGGTATAACCAATTTCCATGGAACTGGATACTAATCCAGTGTGACTGGTGTCCTTATAAGAAGAGAAGAGACACAGAGGCAAATGCGGACAGAGGGAAGAGCATGTGAAGACACATGCACAGGGAGAACCCCTTATAAATTTTGGTTGCAAAAACAGACAGTGGAGGGACTTCCCTGGAGGTCTGGTTGCTAAGACTTCACCTTCCAAAGCAGGAGATGTGGGCTTGAACCCTGGTTGGGGAGCTAAGATCCCACATGCCTGGCAGCCAAAGTAACACAATATAAAACAGAAGCCATATTGTAGCAAACTCAAAAAAGGTCCAGATTTCTTAAAAAGGACAGCTTGCTAGCTCCTGACCCAAATCCCCCCTTAAGTAACGAAGTGCACATTTCCTCAATACTTCCCCCAATATAGCTCTCAGTTGAGTCCCTTTCTATGAACTGTCCTCAGAAGGGAGCTGCTTCATCCAAGGTCATACTCCCTTCTAGTGGCAGCCTAGACTCAGTGATTGGTACCTATGGTGGCACACAAGCCCAACCCCCTTCCCTTCATTGAGGACAATTCTAAAAGACAAGCCATACTCTCAGTGAGATCCTCTGAGTCTTTGGTGTGATTGCATCACAGCTCAACTTCTCCTTGCCCAATTCTGCCTTCTTCATTTCCTACCAGGAATTGACCCCAAAGCACTTCCTAAATAAATCTCACGCATGGCTCCCACTGCCTAGGAGTCTCAGCAGGAGCAGGAAAATAAAAGACAGGAAATATTTGAAAAACTGACAAGAATATCCCAGTATAATAGGTAGGAAATCATTAGAATGACAGACACAAGTAAATAGCACAAAAGATGAGAGAGAAAATCTTCGCTATGTAACACCAACTGAGGTTTGCTGTTATGACCACAGTCGAATCACAATTCCTCCCCTCTATTAAATCCTTAGTTTAAGCTCCCTAAAAAGAACTCACCATTTCACTGGTCACTGTTTAAGTCAGTTTTTGCCACATTCCACTTCTGAGTTCTCCTGGAATCAGTCAGCACAAAGACTTATCTAAGACCATTAACATGTGGCATATACCTGATGTCAATTATTTTCCAACAGCTGAGGACTGGCTGATATTTAACAGAGGATTCCGATTCAACCCAATGCAAAAACCACACATATAAAGCAATAAGGAGATTGTGTTTCCTAAATATATGGACAAATAAGCCATAGAAGTTTTATTTCACAGCCAAATTGTTGGTCTTAACACTGATAAGCTCCCTGAGGTGGAATAAAGGCATCTTTCTTTCAATGATCCCTTTCTATACTTTTTGCTGCACACTGTTGTTTTGAACGGTATACATGCAAATAACAGCAATGGATTCCTCTTTTTAAAATAATAAAATCTTATAGGTAAGACTAAAATCCCCTTTGAGATGCCCACTGAATTCCCCGACTTGCATAGAGGAAACAACAGGGCTTTCCTGGGCACTGTTATATCCACGTGCAGGAAACAGAATGCTGCCTCATGTGCACCTTCTTGTATTTATGCTGGTGTGTGAATGGGAACCCTGTACACACTAGGATGTCTCTCCCCTCGTCCAACTCAGCGATTGGTCTTGGCAAGTCCTCCGTGTCGTTCTATCCCCACTTCTTTTTAAGTATTGTGTTGACTGGCGTGTGCTGCACTGGGTCTCCGCTGCTGTGCGTGGGCTGTCTCCAGCTGCGGCGGGCAGGGACTCCTCTCGAGTGGCAGTGCACGGCGGTCTCGCTGTGGCCCTCTCTCTTGTGCAGAGCACAGGCTCTCGGGCACGCAGGCTTCAGGCGCGTGGCACACGGGCGCAGTAGCCGTGGCTGTGGGGTTCAGCTGCTCCTCAGCATATGGGATCTTCCCAGATGAGGGCTGAAACGCGTGGCCTCTCTCTTGGCCCGCAGAGTCTTCAACACTGGACCACTAGAAGCCCTGTAACTCCACTGGTTCATTCTCAACTGTTGAAGAGCATTCTCCAGCGTCAACCGACACGATATATGCACCCATTCTTAGTGATGAACATTCGTTTTGCTTATAAACATTCTCTGTGGCAGACAAACCACAGAGAACATTCTTGATGTACGTAATTACTTCTCTGTGGTAGAAACTGGTCTATATCTGGTTCTGAGGAGATGCCTATTTTTATTTTACTTGATGCTGCTGTTAACACTCATCAGCTTCTCCAAGATTTCCTCATACCCTTGGACAACGGTTGGTATCTTGTTATTTCCATTTGGGTGTACTTCTCTCATCATCATCATCAACAACTAGTTTAAAACTAGTTTATCCGTTAACCAGAATATTTCACGGTTAGCTTATCTCCAGAAGTCTCCCTTTCAGAAAAATGGGGTTTGCAAAGCTGAATGCAAGACAGACTGTAACTCCCNTTGCATGAGGTGGCCAAAGTATTGGAGTTTCAGCTTCAACATCAGTCCTTGCAGTGAACACCCAGGACTGGTCTCCACTTTGTCACATGCAAATTCATGGAACACCACTGCTATCTTTTTTTATTGAAGTATAGTTGATTTACAATATTGTGTTATTGCCAGTTATACAGTGCAGTGATTCAGTTTTATCTACATATATATCCATGCTTAGTTGCTCATTTGTGTCTGACTCTTTGCAACCACACAAACTATAGTCCCCTGGCTCCTCTGTCCATGGGATTTCCTAGGCAAGAATACTGGGGTGGGCTGCCATTTCCTTCTCCAAGGGATCTTCTTGACCCAGGGACTAAACCCACGTCTCCTGTGTCTCCTGCATTTCAGGCAAATTCTTTACCCACTGAGCCATCAGGTAAGCCCCCATACATATATTTTTTCCAGATCGCTTTCCATTTTAGATTACAAGATATTGAATGTAGTTTCCTGTTGCACACAATAAATCCTTGTTGTTTATCTATTCTATATATAGTAGCAGTGTGTATCTGTTAATGCCATACTCTTAATTTATCCTTTCTTCCTCTACTTTTCCCTGTGGTGACTATACGTTTGTTTTCTATGTCCATGAGGTCTGTTTCTGTTGTGTAAATAAGCTCATTTGTATCCTTTTTATATTCCACAGATAGGTGATATCATATAGCATTTGCCATTCTCCATCTGACATGCTTCATTTAGTATGATAACCTCCAGGTCCATCCATGTTTCTGCAGATGGCATAATTTCATTCTTTTTATGGATGAGCAGTATTCCATTGTAGTAATATATTAATATATTATATGAATATATTAATATACTCATTAATGTAGTCTTCCTTATCCATTCATCTCTCGAGGACACAGGTTGTTTCCATGTTTTGGCTACTGTAAATAGTGCTGCCATGAACACGGGTACGTGTATCTTTTCAAATTTGTATTTTCATTTTTTTCAGACGTGTACCCAGGAGTGGAATTGCTGCGTCGTATGGTAGCTCTATTTTCAGTCTTATGAGAAACCTCTATACTATTTTTCACAGTGGCTGTACCAATTTACATTCCCATCAACCGTGTAGATGGATTCCTTTTCTCCACACCCTCTCGAGCATTTAATATTTGTAGATGTTTTGATGATGGCCATGCTGACCCTTGTGAATATTGCTGTTTTCTTGATGCAGAACTATTTTTATCCCCATAAAGATCTTTCTCATGCCACCCCTTTATGGTCATACCCACCCTCTTACCCTTCACCATTCCAAATACCTGGGCAGCATGAATCTTTTCTTCATCTCTGTAATTTTGACATTTTGAGAATGTTATATACATGGAATCAAACGTGTGATCTTTAGCACATTTTTTTTTCATGCAGTATAATGCCCCTGAGATCCACCTCAGTTGTTGAGTGTATCAATAGTTTGTCCCTTTTAATTGCTGAGTAGTCGTCCACGGTATAGATGTAAGATGGTTTGGTTAATCATTTGCATTTCATTTGGCCCCAGTTTTTTTCTATTACAAATAAAGTTGCTAAGAACATTCACATACAAGATTTTATGTAGACATACATTTATCTGAAAGATCGAGTTTCTTTGTATCCTCACTAACGTTTGGTATTACCCTCATGTTTTATTTCAGCTACTCTAATTGTGGCACTAGTGGTAAAGAACCCACAGGCCAATACAGGAGACATAAGAGATGCAAGCTCGATTCCTGGGTCAAGAAGACCCCCTAGCGGGCATGGCAACCCACTCCAGTATTCTTGCCTGGAGAATCCCAGGGATAGAGGAGCCTGGAGAGCTGCAGTCCACAGGGTTGCAAAGAGTCAGACATGACTGAAGTGACTTAGCGCACACTCTAATNAGTCATACCCACCCTCTTACCCTTCACCATTGCAAATACCTGGGCAGCATGAATCTTTTCTTCATCTCTGTAATTTTGACATTTTGAGAATGTTATATACATGGAATCAAACGTGTGATCTTTAGCACATTTTTTTTTCATGCAGTATAATGCCCCTGAGATCCACCTCAGTTGTTGAGTGTATCAATAGTTTGTCCCTTTTAATTGCTGAGTAGTCGTCCACGGTATAGATGTAAGATGGTTTGGTTAATCATTTGCATTTCATTTGGCCCCAGTTTTTTTCTATTACAAATAAAGTTGCTAAGAACATTCACATACAAGATTTTATGTAGACATACATTTATCTGAAAGATCGAGTTTCTTTGTATCCTCACTAACGTTTGGTATTACCCTCATGTTTTATTTCAGCTACTCTAATTGTGGCACTAGTGGTAAAGAACCCACAGGCCAATACAGGAGACATAAGAGATGCAAGCTCGATTCCTGGGTCAAGAAGACCCCCTAGCGGGCATGGCAACCCACTCCAGTATTCTTGCCTGGAGAATCCCAGGGATAGAGGAGCCTGGAGAGCTGCAGTCCACAGGGTTGCAAAGAGTCAGACATGACTGAAGTGACTTAGCGCACACTCTAATAGGTGTGTAGTGATATCTTATTATGATCTTAATTTACATTTCCCTAATGGTTTGGTGTTGAACATCTTTTCATGTGCTTATTTGCCATCCACATATAATCTGGTGTAATGTCTCATCATGTCTTTTGACTGTTTTCTAATTGGATCTAAAATTTTATGTCTATTAATAGTTAAAACATCATGTATATTAAAGACACAGTAAAGATATTTTTAGATATTTTCAGCCTCAATAGATTTACATAAAACTATACTCTTTAAAAAGACTCTTAGAGAGGACTTCCATGGTGGTCTATGGTTAAGACTCTGCCCTTCCAGTGCAGGGGGTGCAGGCTTGATCCCTGGTCAGGGAACCAGAATCCTACATGCCACATGGCCAAAAATAATAATAATTAGAGGAAGTTGTCCAGTAAAACTTAAAATAAATTCAAGAATATGCTACAAGATAAATGAGAATAGAGGAGTAGTATAATTTAATAAATTTCACTGTTGAATAAAATAGTAAAGAGCAAAAGAAAAATATTTCCTTAGCAATGTGGAACTCTATAGCAATGTGAAATTCTGGAATGGGGGAGGGGAGATTAAAGTTAGGGAAAATGCAATAGAAGGATTGGAACTCGAATGGGAAAGCCCCAAGGACGAGGGTTTAGATAATACATTCCCCAACTGCCCGGCTGTACCTTGCTTTATATTCTTAAAAGTGCTTGAAACTATTTGGACCAAGAAAAAGCACATAGTCTCAGCACTGGGGATGTTAGAATAACAAAGTCGGATTTCAACATATGTATGACAGCAAGACACCTGTCTTTATTTAAATTTTTTCTTTCAGCCCATTCTTTTCCTGTCAGATCTTCACACAAGGCACTGCTGCTGCTGCTGCTGTTAAGTCGCTTCAGTCGTGTCCGACTCTGTGCGACCCCATAGACGGCAGCCCACCAGGCTCCCTTGTCCCTGGGATTCTCCAGGCAAGAACACTGGAGTGGGTTGCCATTTCCTTCTCCAATGCATGAAAGTGAAAAGTGAAAGGGAAGTTGCTTAGTCATGTCCGACACTTAGCGACCCCATGGACTGCAGCCCACCAGGCTCCTCCGTCCATTGGATTTTCCAGGCAAGAGGACTGGGGTGGGGTGTCATTGCCTTCCCTGACACAAGGCACAGTGTTTGTAAAAGATGGAGATATAGAAGGAAAAGAAGAAGAATCATCTATTTCAGGCTTGTTTAATCAAAGAAGATTTCTTGGAGACACTACAAGTTATGATTGGCATTGAAGGCTGAAGAAGAAAGAGCTGGAAAGGAACCAATTAGGAGATGCTAAGTGCAAGTACATATTCCCAGTTGCCTTTCCAACAGCCTTCTAGATTCTACAATATTATCCCCTTCCAGAGCCCATGGATGGATAAAGAAGAGCTCAACACTAACTGCATTTTCCTGGCAGGTCTAATTTTACTTTCTGCGAAGCCATTATAGCAAAGTGCTTAAATTTCTGCCTTTAAAAGGATTACTTCTTATCTTACAGATGCTGGGACATTTTTTTGGAGGCTCCCAATAGCTATAATTGGCTGTGAAATTGTTTTGGACAAACAAGACAAGAACTCATGGGGAGTGCCCACCTTGGGCTGCATAAAGTTAGTCTCTCTTCATTACTCAGGAGGGAAACCCCACTGCTTGATGATGAAGCTATTTTCTGGCCATCTCAAGGGCCGGCTGGAGAAGAAGCCTGCTTTTCTACAGCAGCCTGTGCTCAGCATGTGACACCTCTGTATCCAGTTCTTTATCTTGTCCCACCTGACATACTCTACTTTGGAACTACTCCCTACTAGTTGCTGCTGCTGCTGCTAAGTCGCTTCAGTCATGTCCGACTCTGTGCAACCCTATAGACAGCAGCCCACCAGGCTCCCCCGTCCCTGGGGTTCTCCAGGCAAGAACACTGGAGTGGGTTGCCATTTCCTCCTCCAATGCAGGAAAGTGAAAGTGAAGTCACTCAGTTGCGTCTGACTCTTTCCGACCCCATGGACTGCAGTCTACTGGGCTCCTCCGTCCATTGGATTTTCCAAGCAAGAGTACTGGAGTGGGTTGCCTTTGCCTTCTCTGCTCCCTACTAGAAAATCCCCTAATTGGATGCTTTCTTCAAAGAACTATTGATAAGTAGAATAGGAATGTTTTGGCCTTATCATGAATGTGGAGGTATCCTGGGTAGGGGAAAAAAAAAAAAAAAAAAACAGGTTTGGAGCAAGACTACTCTGCATGTGAAATAAGCTCTACCATCTTATCTTGGGTTCATAACCATTGTGATCTGAAATTTCATCAGATATAAAATAGGAATAATACCTAACTCAGAAATGATATAAGGATTCAATGAGATGAGGCATATAATACATAATAGGAGGCACAAAAGTATAGCACATACTAACTCATAGTTCCTTTTTTTCCTGAAAAGTGATAATGACTTCTTAAGAACTGGGAGGGAAGTCTCTGTTAGAGGACCCTAAAATATGGTGGACAGGGGATCTATTGCTCTCAACATCTCATAACTGAGGTGTTCAGGAAAGTAGGTCTAGGTTATTGTTTGAGCCTGGTGGAGTGTGGGGCATGGTCATTGAATAAATTGTGTGGGTACCAAATTCATCCCTTAGTCTGGGTGAAGATCCATGAGGGTCTCTGCACCATAGAGGAATAATAAAGAGCCAATCAATGAGATCAGTTCCTTCAGAATTTGAACCAGATCTCTGGAGCAGGAAATGAGCCCCACAGGGAAAAGTAGGAATTACAAATAACAGTGACCAAGTGAGCCACCAGGGAAAGATGAATCTACCCTAGAAGGCAGATGCCATTGCTAGAGCACCCCGACTCCCACCCCCCAACACACACATTTTTGCCTAATTTCTCAGATCCAGGAGAGCCTAAGGGTTTCCTATCCATAAGCTCTTTCCCTCATTTGGGTTGAATGAATCTATTTCTTAGAATCAAGGAATTTTTTACATTTGTTTGGTAATAGACCTGATTGTCAGGAAATGGAGTTTGCTCTTCTACTTGAGAGAAATAGGTGCACATTTCAAACTGAGCAGTCACTAAGTATCTGCAGAGATGAATGAGTGAAAAGACCTGGAACCTCTTAAAACGTAACTTATAGAAAACATCAATAGAGCAAGGATAGGATTCACTTGGTACAGAGGCATTGGGCAGTGGATGTTTATCAGGTTTATTCTGACTCAGCATGTGAGCCTCCTTCCTAGTTCTTGGACACCCGGCCATATATTGTAAATCAACTTTCTCCCTACTCCCTGGCATTGAAGTTGTGGGCACATGGCCTCTGCTCAGACAACTGGGAGCTCACAGAAGTTTTCTGAAGCTCAAGTGACTGATACATTAAAAGATACCACTGCATTAGATGTGCAGTGGGCACCATATGCAACATGAGCGTTAAATAAACTGAGTGCTACAGGGGAGGTTACAGAGGGTGCTGTGTTGAGGAGCAGCAGGCTTATAGTGGGTGGTGGAAGACCACTAATGTGTACAACTGCACAGTTTCCCATGAGGACTGTTTCTGCTGCTACATTCTTCCCTTGGCTTTCTCCTAGCTTTCTGTTGATTCTATGAACTACCAGCCTTCCTTACCATAAATTCTTCCTGCTGCTGCTGCTGCTAAGTCACTTCAGTCATGTCCGACTCTGTGCGACCCCATAGACGGCAGCCTACCAGGCTCCCCTTCCCTGGGATTCTCCAGGCAAGAACACTCAAGTGGGTTGCCATTTCCTTCTCCAGTACGTGAAAGTGAAGTCAAAGTGAAGTCGCTCAGTCATGTCCAACTATTTTCGGCCCCATGGACTGTAACCTACCAGGCTCCTCTGTCCATGGGATTGTCCAGGCAAGAGTACTGGAGTGGGTTGCCATTGCCTTCGTCATAAAATCTTCCTAATATGCCTAAATTATTCATAGTTTGTTTCCGTTGCTTGCAACCAAGATCTTTGATATTTGTTGCAAGGAAAACAAACATTCTGGCTGGGTTATTACAGAAGATATTAAAGAGAGACAGGATTTCAGCTCGGTTTCCTGCTTTTTTATTAATTTTTATTTTTACTTTATTTTACTTTACAGTACTGTATTGGTTTTGGCATACATTGACATGAATCAAGATGATGGTCTAGCTGATTAGTGATGCTTAGTCTAAGACACAGAAAAGATCAAGCAAATAAATATTATTCTNTAATTTTTATTTTTACTTTATTTTACTTTACAGTACTGTATTGGTTTTGGCATACATTGACATGAATCAAGATGATGGTCTAGCTGATTAGTGATGCTTAGTCTAAGACACAGAAAAGATCAAGCAAATAAATATTATTCTGGGAAACTTTACCCAATCCTACTGTAGTGGATGCTGTGATATACTACCAAGATTCCCCTCAGAAACAAGGCATTCATTTCCTTAGCTACCGAGAATGTTGACTGCTGAAAGACTGACAACAGATGCCTCCTCTCTGGGATTCACCTCAGTCAAAGGGAGCTTCCACACACATGGTAAGGCCTCCTCCCCGGGGACAGGTCCCATCCAATGACTGCTCCTTGTCTTCTTTGGGAACAGCTCTAAAGGACTCTTCCAGCTGCAGAGCTCTCTATGGGACCAGATGAGGCCTCTGATGTCACTGCATCACAGTTCAGCTGCTCCCCTGCACAATCTGGCTTCCTTCTTTCCCCACGTCTTGTTCCTCATACAGATATTCATTGCAGTGAGTTTTCTAGGGAAAATAAAACACTCACCTATCCTGTTGCAGAAAACAACCATTGTCTTCTTAGTGGAGCAGAGCCATGACTCCTGTCCAGCCTTATGACACCAGTGACATAATAACATTATGACACCCAGCTTCTCTTTCAAGCATGTGCTCTGGCTGGCTTACTCACCATACCTTGAGCCTAAATCTAACACCATAGCTTTTCAGTGTTTGTCCACAGTCAAAAGTAGAATGTTCTGGATAACAAAAGTCTAACCCACCAAAGAACTGAATTAATTTTGTTCCAGACTTTGGAAAGCAGTCCCAACACCCATCCCATACTGGTCTGTGCCAGGAAATTACATGTGTTTGTATTGTAATCTTTTTTGTTGTTACCAGTGGTATGCTGGTATATCAACTCCCCAAAATAAAAAAGCCCTCATTCATATCATTTGCCAATTTCTATGGTATAAATATCCCGAGCATGATTTGTTTCAAATCACAACATGAGGTTACAGAAACCACCACTATGATGTCATGGAACACAGAGTCAGGAAGAGATACTAATAGTGGGCTGGTATGAGCTGGCTCCAACACTCCATGATTATTTTCCTTGAGCAGATGGTGTGTCAGAGATTCAAAGACTCTCCATGGAATGCCTTCATTGTTAGAACAACTGCATTGTGCTCTGAGGGAGAGGGAGAGGGTGGGATGATTTGGGAGAATAGCATCGAAATATGTATACTATCATGTAAGAAACGAATCGCCAGTCTATGTTTGATGCAGGATGCAGGATGCTTGGGGCTGGTATGGGGATGATCTGGAGGGATGATGTGGGGTGGGAGGTGGGAGGGGGGNGGGGTTCATGTTTGGGAGTTCATGTACACCCATGACAGATTCATGTCAATGTATGCCAAAACCAATACAGTACTGTAAAGTAAAATAAAAATAAAAATTTAAAAATAAATAAATAAAAATAAGGGGGAAAACTCACGTAAAAATAAATCTAGAGGGATCTCACTTCTAAGACTAATTAATATCTTTCCTTGCATTCATCTTTGGAACCTGGACTTTTTCATCTTTCTGTGTTGCTATCTGAGAGTACTGACTTTGCCTCCCTAATGACCATACCTGGCTGTCTCTGTTCCAGATACCTGGCACAGATATGACAGTATCCAGCAAGCAGAAGAAAAGGTGCAGTTTCCTCTCATGTGTTCTTTTTATAAAAAGGGAATTATTCCAGTGGTGATCATTTTGGAATGTGTAGAAATATGAAATCTCTATGTTGAGCACCAGGCACTAACATAGTGTTGTAGGTCAATTATACTTCAGAAAGAAAAAGCCCAAACAGATAAACAGACTCATAGAAAAAAAGACCAGATTTGTGGCTACCACAGAGAGGGGTGGGGGAAGGATAATTGGATGAAGGTGATCAAAAGGTACAAATTCCAGTTATAACACAAATACATATAAGGGATGTAATGTACACTATGATAAATACAATCAAAACTGTTGTGTGTTATATATGAAAGTGGTTAAGAGAGTAAATCCTAAGAATTCTCATCAGAACGAAAAAATACTTTTTTATTTTCTTTTGTATCTATATGAGATGATGGCTGTTCATTAAACACTGTGGGAATTGGCTCATGACATTTAGAAGTCAAACCATTATGCAGTACACCTTAAAAATATATAGTGTTGTTTGTCAATTAAATCTCAATAAAAGTCAAAGAGGGAAAAAAGAAAATGAGTCTAGATTTTAGAAAGGTTCTAATATCTCTGCATATTTCACCCTGCTCAGAGAAAGAGTGGCTCACATACAGAGAAGATGGAATTTTCTTTCCTTACACAAGAAAGAGAATATTTTTCTCTTACATGGTTATCTTTACCAATGTCCCTTGACCTTCTGGCACTACCTAAATGTCCCTGGATCTCAGCCTAGGGAGTCTGATGGGAGGGCAGTGAGGTCTGGTACTTGTTTTTATCACAAACTAGCTGTGCGACTTTACTCTCACTTTAAATGAAAAGATTAGATCAGCTGAGGTACAGAATTTTATGACTTGATATTTCTATGATCAAGCCCATTCTAGGATCTTATCAAGGCAAACCCAGACAGTGGAACATGAAATAATGAAAGCATTGCACCAAGCCCAGTGTCAGAAGTATACCAAATCTTAATTTTCTTTCTCTTCCTTCCTCACACTAACATTCTCCCAGTTTGGGGAGGCGTCTAGAAAAAAAAAGAGACTACATCAAAACATAAAACTTTCCCAAAAGTGTTTGTCAGCTATAATTAAGAGAAAAACTGTGCTTTGGGAAGCAATGTAAAAGCGGGCAGAGAAAGCCCTGGGTCACCATTGACACTCTCCGCTCCCCTGCCTTTGTTTATCTGCTGGTCCTAATTGTTAATAAGGAAGCTTCAGAGCATTCATTTGCTTACTCTACTGCTAATGATAGAAATAAATGGCTCCAATTTGATGTGGCAGGATTGCAGAATGCCGCCGGGCAAGTTTGCCATTCTTGGTACTTCCAGATTCCCACAAAGCTCTGCTATAATCTGTCTCGTCAGCAGATCCTGCCTTGTCCTATTACTCAGGGTGGGCTGCTGCTCATCCATCCCCAAGGCCTGCGTGGGCCTCTCCCAGCTGACAACTCCATGTAAGAAGACTCACTTTTGAAAACAAGGGATTGAGGTAGTGTGACAGCATGGGGAGAACTAGGCATTGACACCCAATGGTCCTGGGCTTAGGACAAAGCTGCCAAGCACTTGTGCAAATTTTCTTCAGTCCTCTCAGTGGCCCTAAGAACTTACCCTGTGCTCATTTCATGGGTGTGGCAGATCCATGACGCTCAATGTTTGTCCAAGGTTACCCTACTGACCCAGGATTTGATTCAGAGCTGCCTCCCAGTAAAATCTCTGTTTAATTCTAAAATAGGACCTGAGAGAAGAGAGGCTGCAGAGGGATTTGAGACTCATCAGATAAGAATCAAGTGGTACAGGGAACTATATTCAGTAATTACCTATAATGGAAAATAATTTGGAAAAGAATATATATATATACACCTTGAAAACTAGTGTCCTGAGTCCTGTCTTGTACCCTTCCCATATATGTGTGTGTGTGTACATACCCCGTGGACTGCAGCACGCCAGGCTTCCCTGTCCCTCACCATTTCCTGGAGTTTACTCAAGTTCATATAATACAACCTTGTAAATCCATTAGACTTCAATTCTTTAAAAAAAAAAAAATCAAGCTTTTGATGGACCACAGGAGCACATGGGCTAGCTCAAAGAGAGGACCCAAAGAAAAAAGCAGGGGTTCAACATGTAAAGGTGGGGATCCATCAGTCATAGGAAGAATCCAGAAAATACAGAAGCAGCACGAGAGAGCTGCAAAGGGCAGGGTAGAGAAGAGTTATGGTCACCCTTGTTTAGATTTTTCAAATGGGATTTTTTTTAATGATCTACTGATTTTTCTACTATCCATCAAGCAGTTCAGCTCAATGCCTATTTCATCAACTCAGAAGCTGATATGCCTCCAGGGCCCAGGCAGGTGGACAGAACCAAATGATGAGGCTGGCAAGAGGCACTAGAGAGAGGTGGAGGCTGTAAAAACTTGCATCGGTCAAAAAGGGGCAGCTGGCACTCAGGTCCAGCTGACTGTGACCAATATTTTTTTCAGAAAGAGCTAGAATTCTTAGTTTTTCATGCTTTTCCAACATGATAGTTCTGCAGCTTGGGAACAGTCTATAGTGTCTTTGTCAACTCAGCTCTAATGTGTGAGAGCCTTTACCTTCAAGAAACAGGAGCACCAGCCCCAAGATTTCCCAGGTTCTAAGGAGTCTCAACATTCAGAAAGCAAAGATCATGGCATCTGGTCCCATCACTTCATGGGAAATAGATGGGGAAACAGTGGAAACAGTGTCAGACTTTATTTCTGGGGCTCTAAAATCACTGCAGATGGTGATTTCAGCCAAGAAATTAAAAGACACTTACTCCTTGGAAGGAAAGTTATGACCAACATAGATAGGATATTGAAAAGCAGAGATACTACTTTGCCAACAAAGGTCCATCTAGTCAAGACTATAGTTTTTCCAGTGGTCATGTATGAATGTGAGAGTTGGACTGTGAAGAAAGCTGAGCGTCAAAGAATTGAAGCTTTTGAATTGTGGTGTTGGAGAAGACTCTTGAGAGTCCCTTGGATTGCAAGGAGATCCAACCAGTCCATCCTAAAGGAGATCCGTCCTGGGTGTTCATTGGAAGGACTGATGCTGAAGCTGAAACTCCAATATTTTGGCCACCTCATGTGAAGAGTTGACTCATTTGAAAAGACCCTGATGCTGGGAGGGATTAGGGGCAGGAGGAGAAGGGGATGACAGAGGATGAGATGGCTGGATAGTATCACCAACTCGATGGACAAGTTTGAGTGAACTCTGGGAGTTGGTGATGGACAGGGAGGCCTGGCGTGCTGTGATTCATGGGGTTGCAAGGAGTCGGACGTGACTGAGCGACTGAACTGAACTGAACTGAAGGAGTCTTATAAGTGAAAGTGAAAGTGAAGTCACTCAGTCGTGTTCGACTCTGCGACCCCATAGGCTGTATGTAGCCTATCAGTCTCCTCCATCCATGGGATTTTCCAGGCAAGAGTACTGGAGTGGGTTGCCATTTCCTTCTCCAGAAGATCTTCCCAGCCCAGGGATTGAACCTGGGTCTCCCACATTGCAGGCAGATGCTTTACCATCTGAGCTACCAGGAAAGTCCTCAGCCCAGAGCTAAATGCTTGTTTTTCATGGATAGTTTTTAAATTAGGAGGGAAAATGCACATGTCAGTTCTGTGACATGATCTGATTAGGCAAAGCAGAACTTTGTGGTGGAAGTAATTAGTGTTAAGTCATGACTATACCAGAGGAAAATGGCACTAACGAGGAGTGCGTGTTAGGATCAAGGTCAAAGGTAACATTTCAACTGCAGGGTGATGCCAAAGGCAGGAAATAGGGCATCCAGTTCGGGGAAGGCAATGGCACCCCACCCCAGTACTCTTGCCTGGAAAATCCAATGGACGGAGGAGCCTGGTGGGCTGCAGTTCATGGGGTCGCTAACAGTTGGACAGACTGAGTGACTTCACTTTCACTTTTCTCTTTCATGCATTGGAGAAGGAAATGGCAACCCACTCCAGTATTCTTGCCTGGAGAATCCCAGGGATGGGGGAGCCTGGTGGGCTGCTGTCTATGGGGTCACACAGAGTCGGACATGACTGAAGTGACTTAGCAGCAGCAGCAGGGCATCCAGTGACTTTGTAAGCAAGATCTTTGTTTAAAAAAAAAAGGATAAAACATGGGTAACTGTCCATGAGGGGGCTTCCCAGGTGGTGCTATTGGTAAAGAACCCCCCTGCCAATGCAGGAGACATAAGAGATGCAGGTTTGATCCCTGGGTTGGGGATATTCCTTGCTGAAAGGCATGGCAACCCACTCCAGTATTCTTGCCTGGAGAATCCCATGGACAGAAGAGCCTGGCAGGCTAGGGTCCATAGGGTCACACAGAGTTAGACACGACTAAAGCGATTCAGCCCAGCACAGCAAAACTGTCATTGAGAAGGACTGTTCAGGCTGCAAGAGCCTTTCATTTGCCTCTTAAACCTTCTCCCTTCCTGGGTACATGTTGGGGTTGACTGACAACCTACTGCCTTTTGAACTTTTCAAAACATTTTTTAAAAAAAGAAGAGAAAAAAAAAATTCATCTCAAGACAGTCACCACTTAATAAACCCTGGGAGAAATGGCCATCTCGAGGACTATCTGAGGGAACCTACATTTGGTATCTGGTATCAGTCAGTGGGCTTCCATGGTGGCTAACAGGGTAAAGTGTCTGTCTGCAATGTGGGAGACCTGGGTTTGATCCCTGGGTCAGGAAGATTCCCTGGAGAAGGAAATGGCAACGCACTCCAGTATTCTTGCCTGGAGAATCCAATGGATGGAGGAGCCTGGTAGGCTACAATCCACAGGGTTGCAAAGAGTCAGACGTGACAGCGACTTCATTCACTTTCACTATTGTTCAGTGGGTACAAATGAAAAAACTTCATGTGAATCTTTTGGATTCTTCTCTCTGTGCACGTGTCCCTGTGTGCTTACAGCACGTTTCTCAAAGCCACACTTACAACATTCCTTTGAGGGAGAGAGATCCACTGCATTGTATTAGCTACATCATTGGTTTGCACAGGCTAATAACTCCATTTCCTATGGATAATCTATGCCAGGCTTTTCCTGGTTCACTGTTTCTACCTACCTGCCTCCATAATTAGGATCCTTGGGCCACTGGAGCCCCACCTGTAGTCTGTCTCAGTTTTATAATTTCATACTCCAGTGTTTGACATCAAGTCACCCTTGCTGTCAATCTAATTCTCAACCCTTATGTTTGCCTTGAAACCTTGAACCCCACTTTGCACCCTTTTCAGCACTTTGTCTGTTCTGGAATCCTGTCTTACTTTCGGAAGCATCCCCCTCACCCTACCCACCAATTTGCAAACTGGAATCCATTCCATTAACAAGGCTGATGATAGATTTCCCTGATATTTAACATCTGTCTGGACTTTCCAGTATTGCCTCCCTTGGCATCCTGAAGTGGTCGCCTGCTGCCTTGTGGGATGTCTGCCTGCCTCATGGCACAGCTTCTGTGCAGCTCCAAGTCCTTTCTGCATGAGCTGTGTCACTCACTGCCTGTAACGTCTGCAGGACTGTTGTGCATCCCAGCCTTATGCTGGACATTGTAGCTTAGCCTATCTCCCTATCTTGCACCAACTGTAATGACTGGTTCAAGTTCCCTGTCCACCCTTTCCCAGCTGTTATGGCCCAATGCCATTAACCAGACTAACTAGTTCTGATTCAAAATAGTACCATGGGAAACTGAAACCAGGAAGAACATTGTATAGGCTGAGTCACATCTGTCTGCCTCCTATTTATCAGTTGCATGTTCAACACTGGAATGTTTGATATAGAATTAAAAATTTCCTGTTAAAGAAGATAATAATCATTAAAATGACACTATAGAGTAGATTATACTGATTTTTGACCAATGCATTTTCCAAGACTTTTAAAGGAAAAAAACAGGTACAACAGACACTGATAACAATAATACCTTTTATTTTTTCAAAACCATTTTCATTTAATTCATTCAACAAATTACCAAATATTTGCTAAAACCCAGACACTCTATCAGGCACCAGATTAGGCATGGAGAAAACAAAGAACCATAGGATATTAAGAAACAGTCTTTTTATCAAGGAGTTTATAGTCAGCCAGCATTTATCCTGGTGATTTTTGAAACTTTTTTCAGCAACAAAATAAAATATTTTCAAATAATAATCTTACTTGGCATTTGGATTAGTCAGGATAGTCCTGATTATGCTGCAATAACATATGAAACCAACATTCCAGTGCCTTACAACAAAGGTTTATTCTCATTCATGCTCCATGCCCATTGTGGATCTGCTTCATATCGTCTTTATTTCAGAACCAAAGCTGACATGTCTACCTCTATCTGGAACACTGCTTGTCTCACTATAGAGTAAAGAGACTATAGATGAGAATATAAAAACCCATACCTTGGCTCTTAAAGCTCCCAGAAACAATACACATCCTTCCTATTCTTATTTTATTGGCCAAAAGTAATCTAATGACCAAACCTGGCATATCCATGGCAGGAAAATAGAATCTTCTCCAGGAAAGGGTAGCAACTATTTTTGAGAAATAATTCACACAATACCTCAATATGGAAAGTAAATAAACACATGGAAATATACCCCTCTTCCTGAGCAATCTCTATAGAATCTTAACCCTCTATGAAATTCAGGTGAGAAACTATCTAACCATTATCTAATCTAAAATACATAAAAGCTTAAGAAGGAAGTAAAGAAACTGTAATTATCTGACCTGAAAGGTTAAGGAAACCCTCTGAGGCCCATGAACTTTATATAACCTCCCAGAAGACAGGCCAGGATGGAAGGCTGGTGCTTCCTGCTTTACTAACCTTCCTGTGAGAACTTGCTGGAGCCCCAGGCCTTGTATGAATAAAGTCCTTTGTCATAATATCCATGGAATTCCTAAAGGCCAAGAAAGTTGTCCCTTTCTTATCCACTCAGTTTGGGCTCAACTGCAATTTGTCCCAGATGACTACTTGCACGACAAGCCACACCATGCAAAATCCCCACAGAAATCTTGGCTTGACCTTTGGAGTGTGCTTAGAACACATTCTGAAAAGCAGCAGACAGACTGTGCCAGCTCCACCAATGAGTGAATCAGGAAACAAAGCCTAAGAAAGACCTAGAGGGAGAACAACTCAGCCTAAAGAGATGGTGACAGGAGCTGGGGAGCAGAGATGGGTACCATAGCTTTTCTGATCTGGGATATTCATCCCCGTTTGTTCTCTGGAACAGAAGAAGCCAGGCTCCCTTCAGAAGAGGGTTATTGAGCACTAACTTCTACCAGACATGGCAGTAAGAGCCAAGAACAGAGATGGCCGAGACCCAGCACCTGCCTCTAGAGATTTCAGAAGACCAGGGAAGCTGGACTTGAAGAGGATGCTAAGTGCATCATTGTCTAGGAGAGATCCCACAGGATGGAGCCTCCAGGAGTAGGGAGGATGAGAGAGAGGAGAGAGACACCCTTGAAGTCAGCAGCCAGAAAGGCAGCCAAACAAGTGAGGCCCTTGCTTACCAGAACCACCAACACATACAAACTATTACCCACTTGTAGGAAAGAGCCTGGACTTGGAAACTAGAGGTCAGGCTTGGCTTCTAGTTCAGTCACTTACTTTCCATAGAGGCTTAAGCAAACCTCTATGCCTATAAGAGCCTCGATTCTTTGTCTATAAATAGGAGATAAGTAAAACCTGCCTTGGCTAGTTCATAGGGTATGAGTTTACGCCAAACACATTGTACATAAGAAATTGTGCGGTCATAAATATTAACCTGGCCTCTCTTCACGGGCATTCCTGAGCACTGTCTCAGCACACACTAGGGTGATCAGGTCATCCAGTTTTGAAAGAGAACAGGACCCTATGGTCCTTTCTCCCCATGTCCTCTGCCTGCCTTCTGTCTCTGAAAAAGCTTTAGCCAAAGAATAAGTTTAAACAGAGAAGTCAGAACATCCAGAAACAATGGAAAATAGTCAAAGAAGACCAAATAATAATTTGCATAGCCATTACGCATAGTCAAGGACCTTTAGTTCCTTCTCAAGGGCTATGGAATACTCAAGGGCTCAGTATTCTGACCCATATTCTGTAAGCTGTCTTATAGATAAGACTGAAACCCCTACCAGAGTGAAGAAGTTAACTATGTGATGACCAGACTATAGCCATGACCTCAGTTTAGTTCAGTCACTTAATCATGTCCGACTCTTTGTGACCCCATGAATTGTAGCACGCCAGGCCTCCTTGTCTATCACCAACTCCCAGAGTCCACCCAAACCCATGTCCATTGAGTCGGTGATGCCATCCAGCCATCTCATCCTCTGTCATCCCCTTCTCCTCCTGCTCACAATCTTTCCCAGCACCAGGGTCTTTTTCAGTGAGTCAACTCTTCACATCAGGTGGCCAAAGTATTGGATTTTCAGTTTCAGCATCAGTCCTTCAAATGAACACCTAGGACTGATCTCCTTTAGCAAGGAATGGTTGGATCTTCTTGCAATCCAAGGGACTCTCAAGAGTCTTCTCCAACACCACAGTTCAAAAGCATCAATTCTTCGGCACTCAGCTTTCTTTATAGTCCAACTCTCACATCTATACATGACTACTGGAAAAACCATAGCCTTGACTAGACAGACCTTTGTTGACAAAGTAATGTCTCTGGTTTTTAATATGCTGTCTAGGTTGGTCATAACTTTCCTTCCAAGGAGTAAGTGTCTTTTAATTTCATGGCTGCAGTCACCTGCTGCTACTGCTGCTGCTAAGTCGCATCAGTCGTGTCTGACTCTGTGCGACGCCATAGGTGGAAGCCCACCAGGCCAATCACCTAAGTGGCCATAATTCTGAAAATTGGCCTCAAGGAAATGGAAATAAACCAATCCTGGAACTGAAGATTCAGTTCAGTTCAGTTCAGTCACCCAGTTGTGTCCGACTCTCTGCAACCCCATGAATCACAGCTCTCCAGGCCTCCCTGTCCACCACCAAACCTGAAACAATCAAGATGATGCTGGTCAGAGCACCGATGACTTATTTCAAGATGACAGAGCTTGCTGTGCTGTTTCTACATGTAGCTCCTTCCCTCAACCTATAACAGCTCTTGCCCACTCCATGTCAGTTTGGGAGATGGGGATGTGGGAGTCAGCCTTTGAATAGGCATCCACCTTCATCCAAAGTTGCCGGCAGATGAAATAAAGCAAAGTTTCCTTTCCACCAACCTGGCCTCTTCATTAGCTTTTGAGCAGTGAGCAGCCAGACCTAACTTTTGGTTATAGTTTGACTGGGACTTTCTCAGTTTTAGCAGTGATAGTCTCACATCCTAGGAACCTCCACAGTCCCAAACAAAATGGGAAAATTGGTCTATCAACACATCTTAACCATAAGGGTAAGGAAGTCCCTGCTAGCCATAACATTGTTCCTAAAATTTCTAATTGGTGTGCAATTCAATGACTTTTAGTACATTCACATGGCTGTGCAATTATCACAACTAATTCCAGAACAATTCCATCACCCCAGGAAAAATTCATTAGCAGTCATTTCCAATTCTCCCCTCCTCTCAGCTCTTGTCACCCACAAATCCACTTTCTATCTCTATGAATTTGCTATCTCTGAACATTTCATATAAGTGGCATCAATATGTGGTCTTCTGTGTCTGGCATCTTGCACTTAGTATAATGATTTCAGGTTCACCCATGTTGTGGAATGCATCAGTACCCCATTCATTTTTGTGGATATATCACATTTGGTTTATTAACTCATCACCTGATGGACCTTCAGGTTGCTTCTACTTTTTAGCTACTATGAACTGTGTTTCTATTTCATGTATAAATTTTCAGGTGACCATATGTTTCCATTTCTCTTAAGTGATCCTCTAGGAGTGAAATTGCTGAGTAACTTTATGTTTAATTTTTTGAGGAACCACCAAACTTTTCCAAAGCAGCTGCAACATGTTACAGCCTACTTCCAGTGTATGATGGTTCCAATTTCTCCATATCTCCATTTGTTATCATCCGGTTTTTTTTTATTTTATTACAGTCATCCTAGTGGGTGGATAATGGTAACTAACTGTGGTTTTGATATGTATTTCCTTCCCTGATGGCTAATGATCTTGAGAATTTTTTTCATGTTCTTATTTGGCCATAATATTTGAACTCCAAAAAAAAAAAAAAAAGTCATCTCACTGTCCTGAATCTTCTTCTTGAGAACATAGAAGCTCTGGCAGTTACCATCTCTTGGACAGAAGAGCCTGTCTGTCTGGTCCTGCCCAGGACAAAGGTTCAGATGACTGTCCACACTACTGAATAGAGTTCAAACACTTTCATAGCATCCAAAGCCCTTTACTATCAATGTCTTATATATTTTTACATCCTCAGTCCCTTTTTTTTCCTCTATGAACACTCCACTCCTGTAACAGAGCAGATTTATTTACTTACTGGGAACACATCACTCATATTTCCTCCTTTAAATCAGTGGCCAATGGGCATCTCAGTTCATAAACTCAAAAGTGTGAGAATCTTCTCATTTTCTATAAGCCAACAAATTCTATCCCTAACTACCATCCTGCAAGACTACTAGTAAATTCTGCCTCAGTCATTCTGAAGACTCTGCCCCAGAAAGGTGTCAAGGTTTCAGAAATTTACAAACTGTCAAAACATGAATGGGTGTGGAGATGGAAAATGATATATCCCACAATTCATTTATCCATTCATCAGTAGATTGGGTCATCATTTTGTTTTTTGAGGGTTTTTTTTAAACTTTTTTGGCTTTATGAATAAGCCACTATAAACATTCATGTACAAATTTTTGTGCACATGTGTTCTTTTTCAACTTTTAATTTTGTATTGGGGTATAGCTAATAAACAATGCTGTGACACTTTCAGGTGAACAGCAAAGGGACTCAGCCATACATATACGCATCCATTCCCCCCCAAACTCCCCTCTCATCCAGGTTGCCACATAACATCGAGCAGACCTGCGTTATACAGTAGGTCCTTGTTAGTTATCCATTTTAAATATAGCAGTGTGCACATGTCCATTCCAAATTCCCTAACTATCCATCTCCCCGTTCTCCTCTGGCAACCATTCAGGAATCTGTATCTTTTTCTGTTTTATAAGTAAGTTTGGGAGTTCGTGTAAAAAAAAAAAAAAAAAATAAATAAATAAATAAATAAATACAAAAAAATAAATAAAAAAAATATATATAAGTAAGTTTGTTTGTATGATTTCTTTTAGATTTGTGTAGACGTGTTTTTATTTTTCTTGGTATATACTTAGGAGAGGAACCTTGGGATCATATATTAACCAGGAGGAAGAATTTTGGGTAGAGCCTGGTACATGTGTCTCAGATTATTCTCTGACTCCCCTATGTTAGATTCATGCTGAAACCCACAAAGAGGAATGTCAAATAAAAGGAAACAGAAAATCATGGTGTTGCAATCCCTCAAGCCGTGGTGGGCACAGGTGTCATGAGCTGTGGACTTGTTTCCCTAGTGAAAGTCACTGACTGGAAGTGACTGAAACACGAAGAAGTAGATGAAGACCTCCAGCACCGGAAGAAATGTGAGCAGAAGACACACAGTAATTGCTTATACAGTGTGTCAGGCCAGTGTACTCCAGAGAGGCAGCCGGGAAGTATGGAACCACAGGAGGCCAGCGGTGGGTGAGCAGGAAACAGAGATGCCAGGAGTGGCTCCAAGGACAGCCCAAATCTACCCGTGAGGCACACCGACCCACTCCATGGGGTTTCCCAAATATAGGGGAGGAATGTGAGTGGAGAGAAGTTCTCCTTAGAGAAGAAGAGAGTCTATGTTCCATGAGTATCATTCTACAGCAGGATCCTGTATGTGTGGTGGAGGGGGTGTTCTTAGAGGAAGGGCAACTTCTAGGCCTTCTAGGAATAATGAAATATTATTCAGCTCTAGAAAGGAATGAAGTGCTGAAATGCACTATAACATGGATAAATCTTGAAGACATTATGATACATGAAAGCTACAAGACACAGAAGGTCATGTAGTATTTAAGACTGTACTTATGTGATGTGTCTAGAACAGGCAAAATCACAGAGACAGAAGATTCGAGTCTGCTGGGGCTGTTGGAGTTGGACAGATTGCAGGGTGATGGCTAAAGGGTACCCTCTTTTTTGAGCAGGTGACAGAAACTTCTTAAATTTCATGGTGGTGATGGTTATACAATTCTGTGAATATACCAAAAGCCCTTGAATTGTACCTTTAAATGGGTGAACTGTAAAATATTTGAATTATATCCCAGTAAAGCTGTTACCAAAAAAAAAAAAAAATCTACCTCCCCTTCTTCTTTAACCGATTGTCCTTAGCCCCTGTTTGACTCCTTGTCCTCTCTCCCCTTAGGATAAGCTCTCTCCCATAAAGCCCTTCCATCTTCTTTGCAAAAAAAAAAAAAAACCCCAAAAACAAAAAACACAACACTGGTCTTTCCAAATGTATCTATGCATTTCTAAATTTGCAACAGATATACCACTTAGGCTGACCTCTAGGATCCCAGTCACAAGTGTTTGTTGACAGAGATGCTCCTAGATACCAAGGTTTGAACTCTTGCCCTAGTTTGGGAAGAAATTAGCAGCTAAGAGCCTTGAATTCTGCATCTTCCTCCCCTCTGAAGTTGCTGATAAGTCAGAGTATTTTCTGAGGACCCCTTCCCCAAGCATCCCCAACCTCAACCCATTTCTCAGTCTGCATCTCACTCTGGACTGAAATGTGACCACAAATGTGTCTGTGCACATCTTACCACACTCTCCTGTGTGAAGACACCAAGAGCTGACACTGTAGTCATCTAGGCCCAATTCCTGATTGCAATACCACATATCTTTATGTTACATTCACAACAATGGACATGAATTCGTTGCTGATGGGGAAAGTTTAACATTATTATACAGCAAATATGTCTGTGCACCCAGTAGGGAGTCCATTCCAATCATGATGGAGAAGTTGAAAGATAGAGAAAGAATGTACAAGATGGTCCTGTGATCACTACTTTGAAAAAAAAAAAACAAAAACAAAAACCTGATCTTACCAGAGGAGCTGAAGGACATGGTAGTTGGAATTAACATAAATGCCAAGTACTCAAGCCAGAGAATGTGAGAGGTGCCAAGTTGGAATTTATCTCATGAGTGACTGGAACATTCTGTCAGCACTGGAACAAGAAAATTAGAAGGAAGCAAGATGGGGTGAACCAAAGCCTTTTGTAGAATCAGTTGGTAAGATATGGTCATGAAAGTCTGCACGACAGGCAGCAGCTCAGGCCGGAAGGTTGCCCCCCCTCCCGCCTCCTCAGCACCACGCTCCCCCTTCAGTGGCATCAAGTCAAAACTGCAGGAAACAGAAGGAGCCAAATGAGCTAGAGCTGCCCCCAGATCTGGGCTGAAGCAGCTGCCACGCTTTCTCCCAGGAAGAACCACCCTGTTTCAGAGAACCACTGTTCTGGAGTAAGACCAGAGTGTTGAATAATGAAATCCCTAAACAGAAAGGGAAATTCCCCTTTACCAGGAAAATTCCAAGCCAGAGGTCTAGAGAGCTATGAAGACTCATCCATCCTCTGATTTCAGATATACATGACAGGCACAAAGGAACCTGAAAACAGAGGCAGAGGACAGCGGCCTATAGGAACCTGAAGCTTAAAGCCATGTGTGTGGTCTGGAGCACATCTTCCTGAAGGTCAGGCCCAGGTCAGGGGTCAGAAGCAGGTGGGTGAGCTAAAGGCAGGACCTACTGGAAGAAAAAAAGGGCAGGGCTATTAAGCATTGTTCCAAAACTGTGCACGGGCTTCAGGAAGATCCCCCAGAGAAGGCAATGGCTATCCACACCAGTATTCTTGCCTGAAAAATTCCATGAACAGAGGAGCCTAGCGGGCTACAATCCATGGGGTCACAAGGAGTCGGACACGACTGAGCAACTGAGCATACACATACACACACATACGTATCCCCAAAACTGCGCATAGGTCTTCCCTGGCGGATTCAGGGAGCCAAGAGCTGCTCTGGAGATGCTAGAGCATCTGTTGCTCTCAATTCCCCACTATTCTTGCTGGAGGCAACTCGAACATCTGTGAGAAGTAAATCAGGCCTGTTTCCAATGTTGGTTTTTAGCCTGACACTTAGTGTATTAATAACACATCGCAATCGCCTCACCTGATGGCAGAGTCCCTGACCCTGAAGCTCTGGGTCCCAGGTTCTCAGAGCCGGGTTAAAGAGGTGACTTCACTTGCCTTCCACTTAACTTTATGTGACCTGTCCTCTGTAGCATCTCTCCAAGTCAGAATCTAATTTCAGCAGGGCAGATTCATCACTTAGTGCCCTGCCTGTGCCCTATTCATGGGGGAATTGTAAGAAGAGGACAGACGGCACCTGTGGGTTTCTGGAAGGAAATACATCAGATTTTTAGAGTTTACAGGGGCTTCAGACACATATTTATAAAAGTATTGGCAGTCTGATACTGGACCACAAAGACAAATAGAATAAGCTAGACTCAGGAAGAAACAACTAGGTAGTTGGATAAATGGCAGAGAAAACAGGGAAGAGGAGATTTGCAAAATGCAAGAGAGGACAGGGCCAGACAAGGGGAGGCACTGCTGTGAGATGCTAGTGTTAGGAAAACCTGGGGTGAGGCCCTGTCACTCCTTGGAGGTTTTATTTGCCTCCAGCTTGCATGGCAATCTAGGGCAGCCCAGCCAGCCACCTCCTATGGTGAACAAAGTAACACGGCTTCTGGCAGACAATGCCTGATCATATGTATGTGACCAGAACACTGAGCCCAGATCTACTGGGATGTGAGAGCTCAAACATCAGTAGGCAAGGCCACAAGAGTCTACACAAGCAGAGGAGGCTCTCAAGTGCGATAGACTGTCCAGAAGAGTAAAGTTTCTGTGGTCTCCTTAGTTCCTTTCTTCTCACACATAATGACCTTTACTGAAAATTCTTCTCAAAACTTTCATCTTCCAATATCTTCTTGAGTCCACTTTTCACTACTTCACTGAAACAGGAAGGAGAGAAACAGGGCACAGCCTTTATAGAGTGAATGGCTTTAGGACATGACAAAAAGATGATTAGCATTAACTAGATCCAAGACGGCAGAAGATTTGACTCCCAATGGAGCTTGAGCCTCATTATATGCTCGTTGTATTACTAATACATTACCAAGTGAACTTACCCATTCACCAGTGCCATGGCAATTCTGAGGCTGACCATAAAAGGCCAAAAAGTGGGTGGTGGCCCAATTCCTGGAAATCTCTACCCCTTCCCCCAAGATAACTGGATTAATCCTTCCACTCATTAGCCTATGAAATTACCCAGCCTATAGAAACTAACCACCCCATATTTCAAAGCTCTCATCTTCTGAGAAGGGCCACACTCTGTCTGTGGAGTGTGTTTCTCTCTAAATAAATCCACTTCTTATCTATCACTTTGTCTTTGAATTCTTTTGAGATGAAGCAAGAGCCTCAGATTAACCAAGAACACATCACAAAAAACAGCTGGAGAGCAATGGACAAAACTTTTTCCCTATAAAGTTCCTTTATTCCCCTTTGGGATCAATCACACCCCAGACCCCCATCCTCAGGCCACCACTGTTCTTGTTTTCTATCCCAATAGCTTTGCCTTTTCCAGAACGTAATTTAAGTAGAATGTTACGGTATTTAGTCTTCTGTCTCTGCCTTCATTCAATCAGCATAATGTTTTTGAGATTCACCCATGCTGTCTCATGACAAAGACTTTCTGAACAAACTTCCTTAGGCTCCTCTGAGTCCTCTTCACCACTAGGCCTTGACCTTGGCGTTGTGTCCTTCCCTGGAGAGTTCAATTTTAACAAGAATCTTGTTGACTCATCTCCCAACACTTGATACCCGATCAGGTTCTCCGTCTCCAACCCTGGTGCCCGAGTCTTCAGCAAGAATCCTGTTAGGTCAATTTAGCAAGAATGCCCCCTACCCTTGATGCACCTATTTCATAATTTTCCATCTGCTGATGCCCTCAGGATTCTACTCATTGGCTACAAATCCCTGGCTCATCTCTCTCCCCCTATTGCAACAGAATTGACTCATTACAATGAATAAAGGTTTTTTCCAAAGTGTCTAGTGAATAAGTTTTCGTTTACAGCAACTTCTACCATATTCTTTTCTAAAAGTGTGCTCCTTTTTCCAGAGGATGGTGAGTGGGCCTGCAGCTTCTAGACTCTGATCTGAATAGTCTAATGACCACCATGCTGCACACAGATCTTTCCATCTTCCTGGCAAAGTCGGCCTCTTTTGCCTGAGGTTCTGATGGTTTTGCTGATTAATGTGAATGGTACTAAATATCCTGAATGTTTCATTTGGAAGTTAAGTGGAGAAGCTCATTGTACATTATGTATCTGAAATTACTTTCATTGGAATGTGCTGGAATGGAATTATCAAGACTTTAATTAATTTGGTACAAAAGTTTATTGTGAGGAGCTTCTGGAATAATGCTGCTGTTCAGATAAGACAGTCCAACTGCTGCCATTCAAGCATTTGAAAGCCTGGATTTTATAATCAAGAGGACTCCCTTCAGCCCTTCTGTTACCAGGCACCTCACGAATGGACTCCATTGCAGACAAAAGTCAAGAGAACCGCCCAAGACAGCTCACTTGCTGCATTCATCAATTATAAATGAGACTGTTGTGCAGTTTAGTTGAATGTGAATGGTGGTGGGCTTCATCAGTCTACTAAGGGACTCAGAAATTTCAGGAAAGTAAATTAATAAATAAAATGAAAGAGATTCAGTCAGGTGAATGTTTCGCCCTTAAGGGGGAAAAAATACTTGGGGTCTGAAAATCCATTTTCTTTTCAAAAATGAAACTTTTTCACCTCTTAACAGGGAGGAAGTTAAAAACTCTGACAACCTTAATCCCACTTTTCTGAACTCTGCCAGCCCTTCCCACCAGCCCAGCCAAGCCATGGTGGTGGGGCATGGCATGTGGGACTACACAACTTTACGGTCTAATCCTCTGCAAAGATACTTTGTGATTTTCAAGATTTTCCTCAAAATGTTATTTATGCCATAAGAAGTTTTTCAAAACAACTGCAACCTATGTTTTTAAGGTAAAATATCCAAGGAGAATATTTTAGAACATGCTTTGCCTTTGTAAGGAACAGAAAACTTTTCCTCTACTCTCTTTACATTCTTTCATTGAGGGCCTGTGATTTAAACTGACATCAAAGAAATTAAATTGACACAAGGGAAGCCCTAAACTGGTACCAAACACATATGGATTTACTGATTTTAAATTTTAAATGCATAGGGACATCCCAGAAGGAAATGAATACCCAAATGAGTGATGAGATTTGGGTTTATAAACTGGTAGGGTTCAGGCATGCTACCCCAAAACATGGCACCTTGGCATGTTGAATATTTTAAGCTGAAGAAATTTGAGAAAAGGCATGTGTGGGAAGACTGTCTGACCTCCCTCTAGAGTAGGTCATAAAGCTGTGAGGAGTGGGGTGTCCTCCCCATACAGAGTAAAGGAGCAACCTTGTCTCTAAGACCCTGGAACCTGAATGAACAGGGCTTGCCATTTCCCCCAGTTTACTACACATAGCTCATACCCTTTGTGGGTGTATCACATTTCCCCACAACATTCCAATCTCTATCCAATCCAGAAATGCTCGAGTTTAACCATTTTCTTGGTCCCATTTCCTTATGAGGTGTCCCATGCCATGTAAAACTTGGGTTAAATAACTTTGGAAGTCCTCCCTCGTGGCTCAGTGGTAAAGAATCTGCCTGCCAGTGCAGGAGACACAGGTTCGATCCCTGGTACAAGAAGATCCCACATGCCAGGGAGCAACTAAGCCTGTGTGCTACAACTATTCAGCCCGTGTTCTAGAGCCTGGGAGGCACAACTACTGAGCCCACGGACAGCAGCTACTGCAGTGTCCATGCTCTCTAGAGCCTGCGCTCTGCAGCAGAAGCCGCCACAGTGAGGAGCCTGCGTGCCACATCTAGAGAGTAGCCCCCACTCGCCACAGCTACAGACAAGCCCGCTCAGGACTGAAGACCCAGCACAGCCAGAAATAAAAATAAATTAATTAAAAATGATAACTCTGTAGGCTTTTCTCATAACAGATCTGTCTCTCGTTACAGGGGCTCTGGCTGAGAATTAAGGAGGGTAGAGGAAAAAGATATTTTCCTCCTCTACAAAGGCGTCTAGAAAGAGAATGGGGAGGGACAGAGGGGTACTTCTGGGAGAACAAATGACTTCTAAGAAGTGGTAAGGAGAAAGCACACTTATGGAAACACATATGGTTTACTCTTGCCTTTTTTTTTTTTTTTTAAGATCAATGGGTCCTTAGGAGAACAGTTGGGAGATTTGATAATTTTGTGACAAATATCTGTCCGATGTGGTGGCCACTTTTCACTGAGAAAAGATTAGAGCTGCTTCCTGGGGGAGGGATTTATGACAACTAAGTTCTTTTAGGAGGCTCTGCTTCTATGCAGATAAGGGATTTCAGGAACTCAAATGCCTTCAGCTCAGAAAAATTCTTTTGAGAAGTATTTTGGGGGTGGCACATTCCAATCCTTTTTACTTTAAAAAGATTTCTTTCCCTATTTTTACAGAATTAATATTTGCTCCATTTTGTATATCACTTCCAATTTCTTTTAACATCAAATTACTAAAAAACAAAAACAAAGTCTTCACGTGATCTTTGATTCTCATTCTCAGTGTTGAATTTGCTGGAAAGAGAGGACTTTGGGAGGCTAAATCTGTGAGGAACTTGGTATTATAAAATGTCTAGCTCAGAGGTTTTCCAAGGTTCTGGCTGAGACCACTGTCTCTAGTGAAGCTGATGTGGATGCCACTATGCAAAGCAGAGCAGATCCTCTGGCAACACTGGAGTTAGGAGGAAGGCTGGAGAGATGCGTTTGCACCAGAAAATCATTGGCAAACCAATAGTCTAGCCCCAGGGATTGGTGAGTTTTCTGTGAAGAGCAGCTAGGAACTATTCTAGGCTTTGTAAGCCAGGAGGATATTATATAAATATAAATTCATGATATTATATAGATACTTATAGAACATTTAAAATGTAACCATTTACAAATGTTGAAAACATTCTTAATTCATGGGTCATAACAAAAACAGGTGAGGCAAAGACAAACACTGTATTATTCCACTTAATATGAGCACCTAGAAGAGTTAAAACCACTCTTTTGTGAAAGTAGACAGAAAGTAGAGGGGTGGATGCCGGGGCTGGGGGAAGGGTGGTGGAACATTATTGTTTAGTAGGGGACAGAGTTTCACAGTTACAAGATTAAGACCATTCTGGAGATGGATGGTGGTGATGGTTGTACAACAGTGTAAATGCACTTAATGCCACTGAACTGTGCACTTATAAATGGTTCATATACACACTTGTGTGTGTGTGTGTGTGTGTGTGTGCATGCGCACGCTAAGTTGCTCCAGTTGTGTCTGACTCTTTGCGACCCCATGGACTATAGCCCACCAGGTTCCCCTGTCCATGAGATTTCTCCAGGCAAGAATACTGGAGTGGGTTGTCATGCCCTACTCCAGGGTTATCTCCCTGACCCAGGGGTCAAACCAGCATCTCCTGTGGCCCCTGCATTGCTGGCAGATTCTGTATAAAATAGATAACCAACAAGAACCTAATGTAATAGAACAGAGGATGCTACTCAATATTTGTAATAAGGTAAAAGGGGAAAAGAATCTGAAAAAGAAAAATTACATATATATATAGATCTATATATATATATATTCAGCTATGTATATCCCACCCCAGTACTCTTGCCTGGAAAATCCAATGGATGGAGTAGCCTGGTGGGCTGCAGTCCATGGGATCGCTAACAGTCAGACAGACTGAGCGACTTCACTTTCACTTTCCTCTTTCATGCATTGGAGAAGGAAATGGCAACCCACGCCAGTGTTCTTGCCTGGACAATCCCAGGGACAGGGGAGTCTGGTGGGCTGCCGTCTATGGGGTCACACAGAGTCGGACACGACTGAAGTGACTTAGCAGCAGCATGTATATATATAGCTGAATCACCGTGCTATACTCTTGAAACTAACACATCATTATAAATCAACTACAGTTCAATTAAAAAAATACTACTCCCCCCCAAAAATGGTTCAGATGGTAAATTTTATATTATATGCATTTTACCACGACTTTCAAAAAGGGAGGGACCCAAAGGGAAGCCAGCATTGATACAGCGACTGCAGTCACCCTGTGATGGGGTGGGGATGGGGCAAGGGCGGTGCCTGGACAGAGCAAAATGCCCAGATAGCAAAGTGAGAGGCTGGGAGGCAGACAGACCCTGGTTCTGGAAGACTTCAGCAGGAAGCAGCCTGGAGCCTTTCTACCTTCAGCCTTTCTATTGTTTAAACTTGCTAAGTAAGATTTCTTGGTTAAGTGAAAGGGTCCTAGTAGACACAGCACTCAGTATGGGCTCTCCATCATGACTCTAATATGAGCTCCTCTCCTGTCCTCCTCTCCCCACAGGTTTTATCATTCCTATTTACCTGAACTTTGGATACCCACCTTCCAAATTTACGTGCTTTCTGATCTTATATGAAGGCTCAGCCTTTGACCTGTGCCTTTTACAGGAAGAGAAGAGTGGTAGCTTTGTCCATCCCCCATCCCATTCTGAAAACCTTATCCCCACTTCCTTGCTAAAGAGTCCCTTCCACCCACAGTGTCTGACACAGCTGCGAGCACAGGATTCAGGCCCAGTCAATCAACACCGTTCCTCGGACTCAGAGTGAAACTGGCAGAGAAGAGGCACTCATCTCCTGGCATTTCGAAGGATGCGCAACACATAAGCCAGAAGCCTGGGGGTGGCTCTTGACCCGTCCAGCTCTGCCAATCCGATGGCCAAGTGCCACTCCTTTCACCCTCCCTATTCATTGCAACAATAGTGTCTGTACACAAGTGAACTTATCTGCAAAACAGAACTAGACTTTCAGACATAGAGAACAGACTTACGGTTGCCAAGGAGAAGGGAGTTGAGGGAGGGAGGTGGGGTGCGAGGTTGGAGTTAGCAGGTGTAATCTAATATGTATGGAATGGATCAACAACAAGGTCTAGCACAGAGTACTATATTCAGTATCCTATTATAAACCATAATGGAAAATAATATTAAAAAAGAATGTATATATGTATATCTGAATCACTTTGCTGTACAGCAGAAAGGAACACACTGTAACTCAACTATACTTCAATAAAAAACATAATAATTCTTAAAAACAAACAAACAAGAGGAAACAGTGGCATCTGTAAGCTGCACCAGCGCAGAGCCTTAACTGGTAAGAGTCACCCCAGGAGCCCACAGCTCACTACGGAGTAGACGCTGGAACAGGGCATTGCTCCAAAACTAAGCGATTGTTCCTGGGGGCGGGGGGAGGGCAATGGGCTATGGTCGCTCATTTTCACCAAGTGTGTGAGGCCACCTTTCTCCACTGACCCAGTGGCCCCCACGAGTGCCCTTTGAGAATGCAGTCTAGTACCAGACCTCAGGTGCCTGGCAGAGTTCTGATGCTTTCATCTGGTTTCTGTCCATCATTTTCCCCCAGAGAAAAAAACTAAATCTAGTATCTATTTTTTCAGTAGGTTCTACGGAATGACAAGGAAAACAGACAAAAGCTGGGGCCATTTCTCTCTGCCTGGCCCATCCTGCTTCTCATCCCCCTGGTCACCAATCCTAGCTGGAGTCAGTCCTGAGACGGCCACACCTAGCACAGCTCCCAGGCCTCCCACCTCCCTCAAGGATATGGCCTTTCAGCACAAATGAATGGAACGAGAATTAATTTTGATTTGAAACTATGAGTTCAATATCAAAGTCCCCTAAGGAATTAGTTGCCTCTAGCCAAGAATACCTGCCAGCTCAGGAAGAAATTTCACACTTGACTGCAATTCTCTTATCAATTCCATTAAAATCAGCATAGCCATTTGCTAACCCTGTTGATTCTACCCTCAGATAAATAAGGAGAGGATAGGAAAAGAAAAAAAAAAGAAATCCCAAACTTGGAGTAAAATAAGCTATATCTATTTCTCACAAAGTCTCCTCCCTGACATCAGTCCAGGCCCTCTGTGAAGAGATTTATTGGAGGAAAAGCTTATGAAGGATAAAGAAGAGAGGAATCAGGTATAGCTAGGGGTGCTTCCAGACCTTCTTGCAGGTCTGACACCTGTAAACAGCCAGAGGGAAGACAGGATGGGGTGAAAGGAGCACGGCACCGCGGTGCAGTCCTCAGGAAACCTCATCCAGGCCGACGAAGAGGCCCAGGGGAAAATACTCCCACCAGAAGGGTCCTGTACTGGGAAGGAACGGCCCAGCTCTGGGGCCCCTGTCGTGCTCAGTACTGACTGGGCCTGTGAACTAAAATATTGCCTGTCATGTCAGTAAACAAAGGATGTTATGGCCATGAAGTGGCCACATAACAGCTGCCCCAGCAGACAGCAAGTCCTGAGGGAACCAGGGTGGAAACAGGATGCCCGCCATCTAGCAGTCAGTCTCTGCGGCCACCCCAGATATGCACCCTGAGGAGACTCAGGATGAGGAAAGCACAGGATACCAGCCCCCGAGAGCTGAGGCACATGTCAAAGGAATGATTCCAATGAGCCCCGATGCTTGCATCTTCCCATACATAGAAAAGTGCTAAGCTCGTTAACTTTGTGTGTGTCAGTTGCTTAGTCATGTCCGACTCTGTGTGATCCCGTGGACTATAGCCTGCCAGGCTCCTCTGTCCATGGGGATTCTCTAGGAAAGAGTACTGGAGTGGGTTGCCATTTCCTTCTCCAAGGGATCTTCCTGACCCAGGGAGCGAACCCAGGTCTCCTGCATGGCAGGCAGATTCTTTACCATCTGAGCTATAGGAACATCCCTCATTAATTTTAGATATCTGGTTTTATTCGATTAACAGCAATCTTTGATGTGCCAACTTCCTAAATTTTTGCTGCAAAAACTCCTATATCCTGGCTCCCAGCTTGCCTCTTTGGTAAAGTCACTCGGAGTTCTCTGGGATGCACTGTTCTGGGTTTACGTTCTCAATTCTGTTCTCCAAATAAAACATAACTCCCAACTTTTTGGTCATGCTCCTTTATTTTTCAGTTGACAGGAGTAGCCTGTGGAGAACATGGCTCTAGCGTGAAATCTGAAAGTACATCAGCTGGTGACTATCTACCATCTACCCTTCCCACAGAAGCTTCTCTGGAATGGAGGTGAGAATGGCGCACTTCCATGGCCATCAACGCCCCCCAACACCCCCGCCTGCCATGAGTCCCAGACTGCTGCTCTGTCCCTCAACTCTACCAAGCATAACCTGCCCTGCTCCCTAGATGTCTTATTTACTAACCATTTCAATAAACACCCATCAGCAGCAAGGAGATGGAGGGCATCATTCTTTGTGCAGCCAAAGTTGAGAATTTCTAGCTTATTCTTTGAGTTTCTTGAACCAAAGACCTAGAAAAAATAAACTCATTCAAACTTCATCAACCACCTGCGTACCATATAGTGATACAATGATGAATTAGGACAGTGGTTCGAGAAACTGAAAGTTATAAGCTAGGGGTTCTCAACCTTGGCTGCACACAGGATGAGCTGGGGTGCTTTAAAACAGGGGTCATTGAACTGTGACCTGAAAATCCAAAGCCAAATCCAGCCCAACACCTGTTTCTGTATGGCCCACAAGCTAAGAAAGGTGTTCACATTTTTAAATGCTTTGAAAAAGTTAAAAGACTATTTTATACATCTGAAAATTATATGAAATGCAAATTGCAGTGTCCATAAATAAAGTTTTATTGGAACACAGCCCTTCTCATTTAGTTACATATCCACGGTGGTTACTTTCACAGTATAATGGCAGAGTTGAGGAGATGCAACAGAAACCATAGGACCCACGAGCCTAGATAGTATGTTTACTCTCTGGCCCTTTATGGAAGAAGTTTGCCAATCCCTGGGCTAAGGTGATAAGAATGTCCATAAGGGGACCTCCCTGGTGGTCTAGGGTGGTCTAGTGGCTATGACTCTGTGCTTCCAATACAGAGGACCATGTTCAATCCCTGGTCTTGGACTGGATACCACATGTTGCAACTGAGAGTTCTCATGTAACAACTGAAGACATTGCATGCTGAAATGAAGATCGAAGATCCTCCATGTCACAACTAAGACCCAGTGCAGCCAAACAAATAAATATATTTTTTAAAAAAAGAATGGCCACAGGATTTTACTATTAGAAGTATGCCGGGACTCTGGTGTGAGCAGTGTCAAAGACGCCTCAGAACAGGTGCAGAAGCCAGACTACAGTAGAGATCCCCAGTTTCCTGATACACCAGGAACCTGGGAAGCACTGAATCCTACTGGCCAAGAAGAGAGGACAGGACAGACTCCATGTCAGCAACCTTGTTTGTGGCCTGCACTTCAAGGAAAGCCTAGCCTTTTAAGGAATTTTGGATGAAAAATACTCTGGATTGCCTCTGCAAAAGCTTGTTTATACAACTCACTTCGCCAAATACTTTCTTCCTTGTTCCTAGATACCGTTCCTCAAAGAAGACTCTAGCACTAACATCCTTCTTTCTGCCAAGTCTTTCACACATATCTCCTTTTTCTATCTTTTCTGTCTTTGCTTCTCAGGTTCTATCTGATACATACATTGTGGAAAGAATCTTTGACTCTATGTAATGCTGACATAGCTTTGAAATCACAATGTATTACCTAAAAAGAATAAAAGGAAGAGCCTTGTTTGGTTTCAGTCAGATGTGGATCCAGCCCCCAACAGTACTGTTTATTTGGGAAAGCAAGAGATGTACAAAAATTATGGATATGTCCGAGAGGCTTAAAATCCACTGTATGGAAATCCAGGATCATGCAAGCTTGGAAAGAATGATGCTCATGGAAGAATATTTTCAATTCTGTCCCTTTTTTCTGTGTTCTAAAAAAGAACTTTCAGGTTGAGCCCATAATTGTCTCTAATGCTAACAGCCCATAACTACCCTTTTCGTATCATAACTTCCTGCTCTGGAAGTTTTCCTTTGTTTTCCTCAGAAAATGCTTTGGAATTCTCCCCACCGCAATCTGCATTTTCTCTTGGTGACAGTTTTTCATTTTGCAAAACTGAAAGTCTGTACCCTAAACACATCTCCATTGCCCCCTCCTTCCATCCCCTGGCAACTACTACTCTCAGTATCTTACGTAAGTGGACTCATACAGTATTTGTGCTTTAGTGACTGTCTTATTTAACTCACATAATGGTTCATCCATCTCGTAGCATGTGTTAGAATTTCTTTCCTTTTTAAGGCTGAATAACATCTCATTGTATGTATATACTCATTTTTTCATCCATTCATTTGATGGATTCTCAGGTTGCTTCCACATTTTGACTACTGGGAATAATGCTACTATGAACACGAGTGTACAAATGTCTTTTGGAGATACTGCTTTCAATTCTTTGGGGGTATATATCCAGAAGTGAAATTGCAGGTTCATGTGGTAAAACTATGTTTAATTTTTCAGGGATTCACCATACTGTTTTTCACAGCATCCATACCATTGTACATTTCTACCAAGAGTGCACAATGGCTTCAATTTCTCCACATTGTGTATGAATTCTTGAGCAGGTATCTGTCTTTCCTTTAGTCAAATCTGAAATGTAATAGAAAAATTCACATTTTGGCATATGGATATAGGAAGTTGGAAGCACTTTTAAAAGGCACCAAGAAAACTAGAATGCTTGGCTTCCTCAAGGATTTTAAAATCTTAATTGTTGGCAGTAAATATAATGACATATCAAGAAGTCTTGGGAGAGAAAGATGAACCCTGAAAGGGCCAACCTAAGATGTCTCTTTTTTAAAAAGTCTAGATGCTCTTCATTAGCAGGTTATGGAAGGAAATTTTGGTGTTGGAGGAGACTGGAGAAGGTGGGATACAAGTTGGCAGTGCCCATCAACAAATGTTTCTCTAACCAAGCCTGAGTCAGCGTCAGGTGTCATTAGACCCCATGACATCAACAAAAAAAAGCTTGTGGGTCAGATTGTTTTCTGTCCAAGAAATCAACCTTGAATATTCATTAGATGGACTGTTGCTGAAGCTGAAGCTCCAATACTTTGGTCACCTGATGCAAAGAGCCAACACATTGGGAAAGACCTTGATGTTGAAAAGATGGAAGGGAAGAGGAGAAGGGGTCGACAAAGGATGAGATGGTTAGATAGCATCACTGACTCAATGGGCATGACTTTGAGCAAACTTCAAGAGAGTGGACAGAAAAGCCTGGCATGCTGCAGTCCATGCCATGCTCAGTCACTCAGTTGTGTCCGACTCTTTTCAACCCCATGGACTGTAGCTCACCAGACTCTTCTGTCCATGGGGATTCTCCAGGCAAGAATACTGGAGTGGGTTGCCATCCCTTCCTGCAGGGGATCTTCCCAACCCAGGGATCGAACCAGGCTCTCCTGCATTGGAGGCGGATTCTTTACCAGCTGAACTACCAGGGAAGCCGCGCAGTCCATGAGGTCTCAAAGAGTCGCACATTGAACAATGACAACATTTTCCATATCCAAGGGGGCCAAGCCTATAAAAAGAAGGATGCAGGGGTTCTCTTACCGAAAATAGTAAAAACAAAGTAGAAAATGAGCAGTGTACAGAAGGAAAGTAGCTGAGGGCTTTCTCTGGGCCATACACCATTTGAGCACTTTTAATATTCTTAATTGTATTCCTCTCACAACTGCAGGAGGTGGACACGTTCTGTTCATATTATGATGAAGAAACTAAGGCATAGATTGCTAAAGTAACTTGCTCAAGGAAAACAGAGGATCTAGGCAGTACCCAGCCGAACCCAGGGGTTTAGCATAACTACACTGCCTCCCAGTGAAGCGCTGGTAGCATTTGGAGAAAAGGACCCTACTTCTTGCTGGGGCGTCAGGGTCTTCGTGGAATGTGGGCGATGAATGACTCACAGGCTTTGTTAGGAATTAGGAAGGAAACGCAGTTTCAATAAAGGGATAAACATAGAAAAGTTAAGCCATTATCTTTCCTTTTTCTCTCCAGTTTCCTTTGGAATGGAAATGGGATCCCTTCCCTAGCACCCGCAGCTCTTTCCTCACAGCAGGCACTTGGGTGACTGGTGAGGGTGCCAATAGGGACAGACATGGATAGAGATCTCATCTGAAAAGAGCTCGGGAGTCTCCCTCTGGTCTTTCCAGTTACCTAAGCTGATGTATTTTCCTCTTTGGTTAGGTATAAATAGTTTGAGCTCTGTAGAATAGAAGCCTGAAAGCAAGTGGTTAGGATAGAAACATTTCACACCAGAACCTTTGGGGCAGAACCTGACTCTTCATTCCTTTCATGCTTCCCTCACCTTCCCTAAAACTAGAACCAGACAAAGAAGATGCTTTGGGCATGGCAAGCAGAAAATGTCAGGATTCTCAGGACGTGCCAGTAATGGCTGGGAAGAGAACAAGCACACCATCCCTTCCTTAGGCTTCTAGTGTCCTGCTAGTGAGGTCTATTTGTCAGCCATGTCCCCAAACCAGGCAAGCTCAGGGCAGCCACATCTTGGCAAGCAGTNGTCCATGCCATGCTCAGTCACTCAGTTGTGTCCGACTCTTTTCAACCCCATGGACTGTAGCTCACCAGACTCTTCTGTCCATGGGGATTCTCCAGGCAAGAATACTGGAGTGGGTTGCCATCCCTTCCTGCAGGGGATCTTCCCAACCCAGGGATCGAACCAGGCTCTCCTGCATTGGAGGCGGATTCTTTACCAGCTGAACTACCAGGGAAGCCGCGCAGTCCATGAGGTCTCAAAGAGTCGCACATTGAACAATGACAACATTTTCCATATCCAAGGGGGCCAAGCCTATAAAAAGAAGGATGCAGGGGTTCTCTTACCGAAAATAGTAAAAACAAAGTAGAAAATGAGCAGTGTACAGAAGGAAAGTAGCTGAGGGCTTTCTCTGGGCCATACACCATTTGAGCACTTTTAATATTCTTAATTGTATTCCTCTCACAACTGCAGGAGGTGGACACGTTCTGTTCATATTATGATGAAGAAACTAAGGCATAGATTGCTAAAGTAACTTGCTCAAGGAAAACAGAGGATCTAGGCAGTACCCAGCCGAACCCAGGGGTTTAGCATAACTACACTGCCTCCCAGTGAAGCGCTGGTAGCATTTGGAGAAAAGGACCCTACTTCTTGCTGGGGCGTCAGGGTCTTCGTGGAATGTGGGCGATGAATGACTCACAGGCTTTGTTAGGAATTAGGAAGGAAACGCAGTTTCAATAAAGGGATAAACATAGAAAAGTTAAGCCATTATCTTTCCTTTTTCTCTCCAGTTTCCTTTGGAATGGAAATGGGATCCCTTCCCTAGCACCCGCAGCTCTTTCCTCACAGCAGGCACTTGGGTGACTGGTGAGGGTGCCAATAGGGACAGACATGGATAGAGATCTCATCTGAAAAGAGCTCGGGAGTCTCCCTCTGGTCTTTCCAGTTACCTAAGCTGATGTATTTTCCTCTTTGGTTAGGTATAAATAGTTTGAGCTCTGTAGAATAGAAGCCTGAAAGCAAGTGGTTAGGATAGAAACATTTCACACCAGAACCTTTGGGGCAGAACCTGACTCTTCATTCCTTTCATGCTTCCCTCACCTTCCCTAAAACTAGAACCAGACAAAGAAGATGCTTTGGGCATGGCAAGCAGAAAATGTCAGGATTCTCAGGACGTGCCAGTAATGGCTGGGAAGAGAACAAGCACACCATCCCTTCCTTAGGCTTCTAGTGTCCTGCTAGTGAGGTCTATTTGTCAGCCATGTCCCCAAACCAGGCAAGCTCAGGGCAGCCACATCTTGGCAAGCAGTCATGCAGATGTTTAATATGTGCTAAGTTGCTTCAATCGTGTCCAAATCTTTGTGACCCTAGGTATCGTAGCCCACCAGGCTCTTCTGTCCATGGGATTCTCTAGGCAGGAATACTGGAATGAGCTACCATACCCTCCTCCAGGGGATCTTCCCAACCCAGGGATCAAACCCACATCTTTTATGTCTCCTACATTGGCACATGAGTTCTTTACTACGAGCGCTACCTGGGAAGTCCATGATGTTTAATATATTAACATTATTTTTATGTTAATGAAAGGAAAAGATATGCCCTTGGGGAATGTTTTCAGAAGCCCTTAGAAAACAAAACACTTGATGGGTTTTGCTGAGAAAAGAAATTGAGAGAACTTACAATCTTTTTAATGCTCTTGTTCTCAAAGTGTGATCCATGAATCATAGCATCAGCAAGGCCTGGGACTCTGCTAGAAATGCAAATCCTTGGGCCTCAGCAATCTTTCTTTTAATTAGCCCTGTGGATGACTTGGGAGAAGGCAATGGCACCCCACTCCAGTGCTCTTGCCTGAAAAATCCCATGGACAGAGGAGCCTGGTGGGCTGCAGTCCATGGGGTCGCTAAGAGTCAGACATGACTAAGCGACTTCACTTTCACTTTTCACTGTCATGCATTGGAGAAGGAAATGGCAACCTACTCCAGTGTTCTTGCCTGGAGAATCCCAGGGATGGCGGAGTCTAGTGGGCTGCCATCTACGGGGTCGGACAGAGTTGGACACGACTGAAGTGACTTAGCAGCAGCAGTGGATGACTTGAGGTCCATTTTAATGCATTTGAGAACCACAAGAAAAGAGTGTAAGAATTGTAATCCACTCCATTCCTTGTTGGAGAAGGAAATGGCAACCCACTCAGGATTCTTGCTGGAAAATCCTATGCACAGAGAAGCCTGGGGGGCTACAGTCCATTGGGTCACAAAGAGTCGGACACAACTTGGTGACTATACAACAACAACCACTCTTTCTATGAAAGCATCTTAGATTTGTGATGCTGTATGTTCTAGCACATACTAACTCTGCATCAAAAAGTTGAACAGAATTAAATTTAACAGAAGAAAGTGATAAGGCTGTTTGGCAGCAAAGGAGTCCAGCAACTCTCTCAGTTTATTCCAATATGACTGTTCTACAAAACAGGAGCAGCTCCAGGAATTCCAACATCTTGGGAGAACAGTTCTAAACATCTTCCTCTCTGTTCAAAGCTTTAAAAGCAGGACTATCAGTCACTTATGTTTTAGAGAAAATTAAACATACCTTCTCCTTGATGGTGATGTGAAGTGAAGTGAAGTGAAGTCGCTCAGTCGTGTCCGACTCTTTGCGACCCCATGGTAGAAACATTAAATAATCTCAGTGAGTACATCAACAAGAAAAAGCATGATATTCTTCCAGGGGGCTGTGAAACGAATGTGGAAGACTGGGAGGGATTGTTTGATTCTGAAGTTGAAGAAATTCACTTTTTTAACTCCTTCCCTTTTATTCAACAACTCTCAACGCCTCAGCTGAGGGGGCATTGGATGGGTAACCCAGGGGAGCCTAACAGGCAAGCAAAACAAAGGTGAGGTCTACTTTAGGGTCTTAGACTTTCAGAGGGAGGGAAACCCAGTCAGGATTCCCCACAGCAAAATGGCAGCTCTTTCTGACATAACACTGGTTTGGGGGATTTGCTGCCTTCTACCAGGACCATCCCCTATACCTGCAGTTGTGATGCCCTTTCTGAATGGAACAGTAAGAAGCTCCCATTCTCATTCTGTTCACTGCCTTTCTTCCTGGGAGCAGCATCAGCACTTTGCTATGGAGATCAGAAGGTACATTCTCAGCCTGCTCTTCGAATGTGTGGAAAACAACAGCAAGGGTAGATGGCTGTTTGGCAGGTTGGTATCCACTTATTGCCAGGTAACCTGGCACACAAATGAATAGAAATCTGATTGTAAACAGGAAAACAATACGTCTGAAATGCCTCTTTGAAAAATAACATAAGTTTAAGGATAAAAGAGGACACCTCTGATTGACTCCCAACTTCCAGCCTGTTTCCACCACACCTAAATGCCCTTGGGCTGACTGCAGACAGAACTTTAATCAGTTAGCAAAGGTCAATGCCAGACATACATTCCCACAGCTGAGCTAACCGGGGTGGGCCCCTTAAGGGTCCTTTTCATTGATACTTTTGAATAGTGGTGCTGGAGAAGACTCTGGAGAGTCCCTTGGACAGCAAGGAGTTCAAACCAGTCAATCTTAAAGGAAATCAACCCTGAATATTCATTGGAAGGACTGATGCTGTAGCTGAAACTCCAATATTTTGGCCACCTGATTCGAAGCTCTGACTCACTGCAGAAGACCCTGATGCTGGGAAAGATAGAGGGCAGAAGGAGAAGGNGACAGCAAGGAGTTCAAACCAGTCAATCTTAAAGGAAATCAACCCTGAATATTCATTGGAAGGACTGATGCTGTAGCTGAAACTCCAATATTTTGGCCACCTGATTCGAAGCTCTGACTCACTGCAGAAGACCCTGATGCTGGGAAAGATAGAGGGCAGAAGGAGAAGGGGACGACAAAGGATGAAATGGTTGGATGGCATCACCAACTCGATGGACATGGGTATGAAAAAACTCAGGGAGATAGTGAAGGATAGGGAAGCATGGCATGCTGCAGTTCATGGGGTCACAAAGAGTCAGAAATGATTTAGCAACTGAACAACAAGAAGGGTGATCAAGAAATCCCATTCATGGAGGAGAGGAGGGGCTCCATGACACAAGCCCGACCAATGAGGTGTCATGGGAACAAACACTCCTCCCCCAGTAAAACTGTCCTCTCCAAAATAAGATCTGGACAGCCTGCACACCCACGGACTTTAGTCTCCTCTGCTCCAGATTGTCAAGCTCTCCACCTCTCAAAACTTCTCTGAGACTTTACTGTGCACACATGGGCAGAAATTGCCACCTTAACCAGAATTGTTGCTGGATCAAATGTGTGTGGTCATGACATTCTCGGTGCCACTCACTCCCTCTTGCCTCCTGCTGTTACTGCTAAGTCGCTTCAGTTGTGTCTGACTCTGTGAGACCCCATAGATGGCAGCCCACCAGGCTCCCCCATCCCTGGGATTCTCCAGGCAAGAACACTGGAGTGGGTTGCCATTTCTTTCTCCAATGCATGACAGTGAAAAGTGAAAGTGAAGTCGCTCAGTCGTGTCCTACTCTTTGTGACCCCCTGGACTGCAGCCCACCAGGCTCCTCCATCCATGGGATTTTCAAGGCAAGAGTACTGGAGTGGGCTGCCATTGCCTTCTCTCTCTTGCCTTCTACTTCCTGTCAAAATGACTGTCTCCTGCTCCAGAATGAAGAGTTCCCTAAAGAGTTCCCAGGTCTTTTCTGCCTTGGCAGAGGCCAGGCACACTCCCAGGAGCATGGAGGATCCAGTGTAAGGCGTTCTTACCAGAAGCGAGTAGAGCCAGAGTTCACAGGTAAGGCCAATATGCTGCTTCCACTAGGTCACCTGGGTCACTGTGACAGGGTAACAGCTGCCCCTTCCCACAAAATTTCCTTGTTCAGAGGTGGGATCCTGGCCCCACCAGCTTCTCCCAGCTTGCATCATATCTCAGCTCCATGACTAGACCACCAGAAGGGCGCTCTCTGCCCCGTCTTCAAGGGTGCAAGACATTCGGACTCCAGAACGTGAGCCAAATTTTTAAGAAGAGATAAACAAAAAACAGAACGAACCTATACATGATTTTCATCCTTTGCCACCACTGAACTGTATAAAAATAAGGGGACCAAATTCCTAGACACTATGAATTATCACAACTTGCCTTCTGCCAGGATGCTCTACTTCTAGAGTAGAGAGAGAACCATCCCAAACCCAGGCTGCTTCCTCTGCAGTGGTTCCTAGAGAAGGAGGGGGCTGTCTCCAGATGGCTCTGGGCTGGCGGTGAAGTTGATGGGTATTGGAAGGTGCTGTTGAGAGGCCCCGTGATTGTCCCAAGCAGATTCCCGTCTGAGCTGGCAATGAGAGCCATTCAGCTCCCTATTGCACTGTCATCAATCATGAACTTGGAAAAAACTTTCACTGTGAGAGTTTATCATCAACTCTTAGTGAAAATATACGGGTTTCACAAATAGTCTGAAAACTATGGAGTGTCTGAGAATGTGAAATGGCAAAATTGTTTGATCAGATGCAAGGGCAAAAGTGATTGCCTGATTATAGCTGAGAGCAGAGTGAGGAGACAGGCCATGGGACCATCAACACACAGGAGAGAACGATCCCTGTGCAGCTCCAGTGTGGATGGATGAAGCCTGCTCCAGGAGGTAGTAGATGCCTTTGCATAAATAAAAATCATGGAAACAAGTGGGATTTCCCTGGTGGTCCAGTGGTTAAGAATATGCCTTGCAAGACAGGGGATGCAGGTTCAATCCCTGGTCAGGGAACTAATGTCCCACATGCCACAGAGCAACTAAATCCACGCACCTCGGCTGATGAGCTCACAGTCTGCAACTAGAGCATCCACACACCACAGTGAAGACTCAGCACAGCAAAAAAAAAAAAAAAAAAAAATCATAGAAGTAAGCTTCTATATTAGTTGTTTGAGGAGGGCCCTGCCAACCCTGTTTCATTCATCATGCCTGGAAGCATTATCCTCATTTTCCAGATAAGGAAACTGAGGCTCAGAGATGGGAAGTGGGGTCTTACTAGGATTCAAACTCTGGTTCCAGAGCTTGGGCTCTTAACGAATAGTTGACCAAAAAAATGTTTTTGTATGTACTGGGGTTCATTGCACCTTTTTAAAAAAAAATTGTAATTGACTTATAATGCTATGTTAGTTTCAGTTGCACAGCAAAGTGATTCAGCTTTATATGTATATTCTTTTTCAGATTCTTTTCCATTACAGGTTACTACAAGATATTGAACATAGTTTCCTGTGCTATACAGTAGGTTCTTCTTGCTTATCTACTTCATACACCATAGTCTGTATCTGTCAGCCCCAAACTCCTAATTTATCTCTCCCTTACTGTCCACTTTGCTGACCATTAGTTTCTTTCCTATGTCTGTGAGTCTGTTTCTGTTTTATAAATTAGCTCATTTGTAGTATATTTTGGATTCTACATAAAGTGATATCATAGGATATTTCTCTTTCTCTGTCTGATTTACTTCACTCAGTATGACAATCTTTAGGTCCAACCATGTTGCTGCAAATGACATTATTTCATTCTTTTCTATGGCTGAGTAGTATCCCATCATGTATATACATCTTCTTTGTATATTCATCTGTCAGTGAACACTTAGGATGCTTCCATGGCTATTGTGAATAGTGCTGCTATGAATACAGGGGTGCGTGTATCTTTTTAAATTAAAGGTTTTGTCTTTTCTGGCCAACATTTTTTTTATATATACATAAATGGCTGAAGAGTACCTACCATTGGCTTTGTGACCACGTATAACCTGCGTCTTTGTTTGTTTGTCTTTGTAATTATTTAAAAATGTGGAAACCGCTCTTAGTTTCTGGTGGTACCAAATCAGGTGACCAACTGTATCTGGCCTATGAGCTAGAGTTTGCCAACCCTTGCTCTTCATCATTGTACCATATTTTCATCTAATTTGTGAACTTCGGCAAACATTTCTCCTCTCTCTGTTGCAGAAATGGGTTTAAAAGCAACACAAAAAGGGAAACAGGGAAATGGAAGGCAGCCTTAAGTCAAATTCCCAGCACCCTAGGAATTTTAACATTTAGTCTAGTTACTACTCTAGTGACTTCTCTGTGATTTTACTTTAGGCAAATCCTTCCAAACTCTAAGGCTGTGATAACCAAATAACAAGCTACCTCAGATCCTTTTTGGAACAAGGTGAGTGTAATTAAATCAACAAAAGAACAGTGCAAAATCACACCTAACCATTCACGGGAACTAAATGTGCAAAGGGTGACATCATTTGCTAACTTTAATCTAAAGCATCTCCCCTTTAATGATTTTAATGGACAAGGCTAATTTTAAACACATGAAGCAGAGGATAAATAAATAACTCTTATCATATGCATTTTGTCTTAATTAGAGCTCCCTCTCCAACTTTGAACGTGGTATTATTCCATTTATCCATTAGAATGTGTTGGACTTTAAGTAACAAAAGTGAAAGTGAAGTCACTCAGTCGTGTCCGACTCTTTGTGACCCCATAGACTAGCCTACCAGGCTCCTCTGTCCATGGGATTTTCCAGGCAATAGTACTGGAGTGGATTGCCATTAAAGGCCAACTTCAAAGTGACTCAAGCAATAAAGACATGGCTCCCTTCCCAACCAGAAGGTAAAACACCAGGCAGACCCCAGGGGTCATTGATCCAGGTCCTCTAAAGTCTCCNATAGACTAGCCTACCAGGCTCCTCTGTCCATGGGATTTTCCAGGCAATAGTACTGGAGTGGATTGCCATTAAAGGCCAACTTCAAAGTGACTCAAGCAATAAAGACATGGCTCCCTTCCCAACCAGAAGGTAAAACACCAGGCAGACCCCAGGGGTCATTGATCCAGGTCCTCTAAAGTCTCCTCAAGGATCCCAAGGATTCTTGGCTCTGTCTTCTAAAATATAGGCTGAATTTTTTATTTTAAATGTGATCCCCCTTAAAATTCATAGGATTGTATTATTTATAGAATCTTTGTTCTCAATAGAGAGAATACAGATGGAGAAAGACAGAGAAGAGTTCTTCTTCCCCACCCATCAAACAAACTCTGTTCCTTTAGTCTAAAAGAGCCAATTTAGAAAAATAGGTGGTTTTCATAGGTCCATATTCCTGAAAAAATTACTGGCAAGAGGGATGGAAATTCCAGGTTCCTCTGGAACCTAGGTGATTTCAGAATGTTTTGGGTTTGCTCCAATAAGAGACAGTCCCAACATATCCATGCTTTGCTCCTGTCCATTATGGTCCACAGAGGGCTCTGCTCAATATCACCCATACTGCAGGACTCAGAGTGTAGAAGTAACCACCCTCTGGAGCACTGCTGATCACTGTGAGAGAGAGAGTTCTGTAGAGTCAAGTGCTGGCAACTCAATTCTCCAGCCTGGACATAACACACACCATATCCATTCACAACATATTCTTCAGGACTGATCATACTGTCTACTCAACCACCATGTGCCCAGAAGGAGGAAGAACCAGAAATACCTGGAAACAGCACCAATGACCACCACAGGAGATGATCTGTGCCAGGACACAAATGACGGAAGAGGAAAGGAGTTTTGAAGAGAAACGCCAAACATATACTACATTACCAGTTACAGAGAAACAAACAGAAGTTTGGAGTGAAAAGTAAAATCCCAAAAGAGAGCAAAGAGACAACAAGACCAGTCTAGCAGATCCAACATTTGAATATCAGGAATTCCCAGAATGAAAAAAGAAAATGGAGAGAAGAAAATTATCTAAGAATTAATTCCAGAAGATTTCTAAGAATTGAAAGATATATCTTTCTATATCAAAGGGACTTAGCAAATGCTAAGCATAAAAATTGAAAATGGTACCATAGCAAGATACTAGCACCATAAAATTCTGAAACACCAGGGACAAAAAAAAGATCCTGCAAGTTTCCAGAAAGAAAATTTCAAAAACTAGTTTCATAAAATTATTTGGACATGAGACTCAGAATGGCATTGGATTTCTCAACAGCATTGTTGAAAATGAGAAGAGTATGGGTCAAAGGCTTCCTGATGGCTCAGTGGTTATAAAGAACCTGCCTGTCAATGCAGGAGGCTCAGGAGAGACCTGGGTTCAATCCCTGGGTTGGGAAGATCCTCTGGAGGAGGAAATAGCAACCCACTCCAATATTCTTGCCTGGAGAATTCCATGGACAGAGAAGCCTGGTAGGCTATAGCCCAAAGGGTCACAAAGAGTTGGACACAACTGAGCGGCTAAGCACACAATGGGTCAAAGTTTTCACAATGCAAAGAAAGAACTATTTCCAACCTAACACTGTATAAACAGTAAAATTCTCAGTCAAGTGGGTAAAAGAAAACGTTTTCAAATGTACACAGCAAAGATGATGAAGGGAAGCTTCAAGAGGGCAGCTTAAGAGATGGCAACCAAAGCTAGAGCGTAGCCAATCCAGAACAAAGTAGGAAAGATTCTGATTCTGAAAGAAGATTAAATTAACAGAATGTCGAATGTGTTTGAATGCATGGAAAGAGATTTACACACCTGGGGGAATGTTTAGGGTTGTATTAATATTTGCATAAAATTATACTAATTTTTTAAAGTCAGTTATTTGGTCTAGGCAATACAAGATGTTGGGCAAAGAGGAAAAATAATCACACAGTTACTACATGATTTGGATATGATTAGCAGTTACATAGTTGTACCAATGCAAATCCTGCATGCAGCTTCAACAGAAATCACAAAAGAATCATGTCAGGAGGAAAAAGGGATGGTGGTGTTTTGTGTGACTGGAACAAGGCAGAAAAATGATCATAAGCTAAAACTTTATCTTATCTAGCAAGAAGTCAACAATGGCTAAAACTGAAAGAAAAAAAAGTCAATAAAGTAATATGAGCATGTTACTTAAAGATATATCAGTAGATACCAAAAGAATCAACAACAGTTGAAATATTTGCTCGAGTAGCAGGAAATAGTGGCAGATACACAAAGGGTCGCTATTTTTTTACAGCAAGACAAACTATTTGAGAGATGTGCATGTATATTTTGGTAAAATAACACCAAAATTTAAAAAATAACTTGAGGAGAAATGAGAGACTATTCAATAAATAGTGTTGTAACGACTGAGCAACTGAACTGAACAATAGAGGAGAAATATAAACTATCTACAGCCTCTGCTGCAGCAGCAAAGGTTTCCATAAAACCAATTAGCTCAATTAGGTTGCCATCATCTTCATTACCTTCACCATAGTTTGGCCTCATGTCAAACAACAAAGAGGGAATACAGCCCCGCTCATCAACAGAAAATTGGATTAAAGATTTACTGAGCATGCCCCCCCCATCATAATAAGACCCAATTTCCCCTCAGTCAGTCTCTCCCATCAGGAAGCATCCATAAGCTTCTTACCCTTATAAATCAGAGGGCCAACAGAATGAAGACCACAGTCACACAAAACTCATCAAACTGACTGCATGGACCATAGCCGTGTCTAAAGGAAACTATGAGCCGTGCCATGCAGGGCCCCCCATCATGGATGGGTCCTGCTGGAGAGCTCTGACAAAATGGGGCCCACTGGCGAACGGAATGGCATATCACTTAAGCACTCTTGCCTTGAGAACACCATGAACAGTTCAGTTCAATTGCTAAATCGTGTCTGAATCTTTCTGACCCCATGGACAGCAGCACACCAGGCTTCCCTGTCCATCACCAACGTCCGGAGTTTACTCAAACTCATGTCCACCGAGAAGGTGATGCCATCCAACCGTCTCATCCTCTGTTGTCCCCTTCTCCTCCTGCCTTCAATCTTTCCCAGCATCAGGGTATTTTCCAATGAGTCAGCTCTTTGCATCAGGTGGCAAAAGTATTGGAGTTCCAGCTTCAGCATCACTCCTTCCAATGAATATTCAGGACTGATTTCCTTTAGGATGGACTGGTTGGATCTCCTTGCAGTCCAAGGGACTCTCAAGAGTCTTCTCCAACACCACAGTTCAAAAGCAACAGTTTCTCAGAGCTTAGCTTTCTTTGTAGTCCAACTGTCACATCCATACATGAGTACTGGAAAAACCATAGCTTTGACTAGATGGACCTTTGTTGGCAAAGTAATGTCCTTGGCTTTTTAATATGCTGTCTAGGTTGGACATAACTTTTCTTCCAAGGAGCAAGTATCTTTTAATTTCATGGCTACAGTTACCATCTGCAGTGATTTTGGAGCCCAAAAAATAAAAAGTCAGACAGTGTTTCCACTGTTTTCCCAACTATTTGCCATGAAGTGATGGGACCAGATGCTATGATCTTAGTTTTCTGAATGTTGAGCTTTAAGCCAACTTTTTCACTCTTCTCTTTCACTTTTATTAAGAAGGTCTTTAGTTCTTCTTCACTCTCTCCCATAAAGGTGGTATCATCTACATAGCTGAGGTTAGTGATATCTCTCCTGGCAACCTTGATTCCAGCTTGTTATTCATTCAAGCCAGAGTTTCTCATGATGTACTCTGCATATAAGTTAAATAAGCATGGTGACAATAAACAGCCTCAACATAATCCTTTCCTGATTTGGAACCAGTTTGTTCTTCCATGTTCAGTTCTAACTGTTGCTTCTTGACTTGCACAGAGATTTCTCAGGACACAGGTCAGGTGGTCTAGTATTCCCATCTCATGAAGAATTTTCCAGTTTGTTGTGATTCACAAATCAAAGGCTTTGGCATAGTCAATAAAGCAGAAATAGATGTTTTTCTCAAACTTTCTTGCTTTTTTGATGATCCAGTGGGTGTTGGTAATTTGATCTCTGGTTTCTCTGCCTTTTCTAAATCCAGCTTGAACAGCTGGTAGTTCACAGTTCATGTACTGTTGAAGCCTGGCTTGGAGAATTTTGCGCATTACCTTGCTAGCTTGTGAGATGAGTGCAATTGTGTGGTAGTTTGAACATTCTTTGGCATTGCCTTTCTTTGAGTTTTCCAAATTTGCTGGCATATTGGTGCAGCACTTTCACAGCATCATATTTGAGGATTTGAAATAGCTCAACTGGCATTCCAAAACTTGCACTAGCTTTGTTCGTACTGATGCTTCCTAAGGTCCACTTGACTTCACATTCCAGGATGTCTGGCTCTAGGCGAGTGATCACATCACCGTAGTTATCTGAGTCATGAAGATCTTTTGTGTATAATTCTTCTGTGTATTGTTGCCACCTCTTCTTAACATCTTCTGCTTCTCTTAGGCCCATACCATTTCTGTCCTTTATTGTGCCCACGTTCGCATGAAATGTTCCCTTGGTGTCTCTAATTTTCTTCAGGAGGTCTCTAGTCTTTCCCATTCTATTGTTTTCCTCTATTTCTTTGCATTGATCACTGAGGAAGGCTTTCTTATTTCTCCGTGCTATTCTTTGGAACTCTGCATTTAAATGGGTATCTCTTTCCTTTTCTCCTTTGCCTTTCACTTCTCTTCTTTTCTCAGGTATTTCTAAGGCCTCCTCAGACAACCATTTGCCTATTTGCATTTCTTTTTCTTGAGGATGGTCTTGATCACTGCCTCCTGTACCATGTCATGAACCTCCATCCATTGTTCTTCAGGCACTCTGTTTATCAGATCTAATCCCTTGAATCTAGTATAACTGTAAGGGATTTGATTTAGGTCATACCTGAATGGTCTAGTGGTTTTCTCTACTTTCTTTAAATTAAGTCTAAATTTAGTAATGAGGAGTTCATGATCAGAGCCACAGTAAGCTCCCAGTCTTGTTTTTGCTGACTGTATAGAGCTTCTCCATCTTCGACTGCAAAGAATATAATCAGTCTGATTTTGGTATTGACCATCTGGTGATGTTCATGTGTAGCATCTTCTCTTGTGTTGTTGGAAGAGCGTGTTTGCTATGACCAGTGCATTCTCTTGGAAAAAGTCTGTTAGCCTTAGCCCTGCTTCATTCTGTACTCCAAGGCCAAATTTGCCTGTTATTCCAGATATCTCTTGACTTCCTACTTTTGTATTGCAGTCCCCTGTAGTGAAAAGGATATCTTTGGGGGGTGTTCTAAACTGTCTTGAAGGTCTTAGAACCATTCAACTTCAGCTTCTTCATCATTATTGGCAGGGGCATAGACTTGGATTACTGGAATATTGAATGGTTTGCCTTGGAAATGAACAGAGATCACTCTGTCATTTTTGAGATTGAATCCAAGTACTGCTTTTCAGACTCTTTTGCTGACTTTGAGGATTTCTCCATTTCTTCTAAGGGATTCTTGGCCACAGTAATAGATATAATGGTCATCTGAGTAAAATTGACTCATTCCAATTAATTTTGGTTCACTGATTGCTAAAATGTTGATATTTCACTCTTGCCATTTCCTGTTTGACAAACTCCAATTGACATTGATTCATGAGCTAATATTCTGGTTCCTATTCAGTATTGTTCTTAACAGCATTGGACTTTACTTCCGTCCCCAGTCCCATCCACAGCTGGGTGTTTTTACTTTGGTCCATCTCTTATTGTTTCTGGAGATATTTCTACACTGTTCTCCAGTAACATATTGGGCACCTACTGTCCTGAGGAGCTCATCTTTCAGTCTCCTATCTTTTTGCCTTTTCATACTGTTCATTTTATCTGCTACTGTTGATAAGAAGCCCTTCGAAGAAATGCAGTAGCCATCGTAGTCAATAAAAGAGTCCAAAATGCAGAACTTGGATGCAATCTCAAAAATAACAGAATGATCCCTCTTCCTTTCCAAGACAAACCATTCAATATCACAGTAATCCAAGTCTATTCCCCAACCAGTAATGCTGAAGAAGATGAAGCTGAATGGTTCTATAAGGACCTACAAGACCTTCTAGAACTAACACCCATAAAAGATATCCTTTTCATTATAGGGGACTGGAATACAAAAGTAGGAAGTCAAGAGATACCTGGAGTAACAGGCAAATTTGACCCTAGAATACAGAATGAAGCAGGGAAAAGGCCAACAGAGTTTTTTCAAGAGAACGCACTGGTCGTAGCAAACACACTTTCCCAACAACACAAGAGAAGACACTACACATGGACATCACCAGATGGTCAACACCAAAATCAGATTGATTATATTCTTTGCAGCCAAAGATAGACAACCTCTATACAGTCAGCAAAAACAAGACTGGGACCTGACTGTGGCTCAGATCATGAACTCCATATTGCCAAATTCAGACTTAAATGGAAGAAAATAGGGGAAATCACTAGACCATTCAGTTCAGTTAAGTTATTTTCAGTTGCTCAGTTGGGTATGACTCTTTGTGATGCCATGAACCGCAGCACTCCTGGCCTCCTTGTCCATCATCAACTCCCAGAGTTTACCCAAACTCATGTCCATTGAGTTGGTGATGCTATCCAATTATCTCATCATCTGTCATCCCCTTCTCCTCCAGTTTTCAATTTTTCCCAGCATCAGAGTCTTTTCAAATGAGTCAGCTCTTTGCATCAGGTGGCAAAGTATTGGAGTTTCAGTTTCAACATCATTCCTTCCAATGAATATTCAGGACTGATTTCCTTTAGGATGGACTGGTTGGATCTCCTTGCAGTCCAAGGGACTCTCAAGAGTCTTCTCCAATACCACAGTTCAAAAGCATTAATTCTTTAGTGCTTGGCTTTCTTTATAGTCCAACTGTCACATCCATACATGACTATTGGGAAAACCATAGCTTTGATAAGACAGATCTTTGTTGGCAAAGTAATGTCTCTGCTTTTTATGCTGTCTGCTGCTGCTGCTAAGTCACTTCAGTCGTGTCTGATTCCATGCGACCCCATAGACGACAGCCCACCAGGCTCCTCTGTCCCTGGGATTCTCCAGGCAAGAACACTGGAGTGGGTTGCCACCTCCTTCTCCAATGCATGAAAGTGAAAAGTGAAAGTGAAGTCACTCAGTCGTGTCGGACTGTTAGCGACCCCATGGACTGCAGCCTACCAGGCTCCTCCATCCATTGGGTTTTCCAGGCAAGAGTATTGAAGTGGGGTGCCATTATGCTGTCTAGGTTGGTCATAATTTTACTTCCAAAGAGTAAGTGTCTTTTAATTTCATGGTTGCAATCACCATCTGCAGTGATTTTGGAGCCCCCCCAAAATAGTCTGACATTGTTTCCACTGTTTTCCCCTCTATTTGCCATGAAGTGATGGCACCAGATGCCATGATCTTCATTTTCTGAATGTTGAGCTTTAAGCCAACTTTTTTACTCTCCTCTTTCACTTTTATCAAGAGGCACTTTAGTTCTTCTTCACTTTCTGCCGTAAGGATGGTATCATCTGCATATCTGAGGTTACTGATATTTCTCCCGGCAATCTTGATTCCAGCTTGTGCTTCACTCAGGCCAGAGTTTCTCATGATGTACTCTACATATAAGTTAAATAAGCACAGTGACAATATAAACTCTTGACGTACTCCTTTTCCTATTTGGAACCAGTCTGTTGTTTCATGTCCAGTTCTAACAGTTGCTTCCTGACCTGCATAAAGATTTCTCAAGAGGCAGGTCAGGTGGTCTGGTATTCCCACTCTTGAAGAATTTTCTACAATTTACTATGATCCACACAGTCATAAGTTTTGGCATAGACAATAGAGCAGAAATAGATGTTTTTCTGGAACTCTCTTGCTTTTTCCATGATCCAGCGGATGTTGGCAATTTGATCTCTGGTTCCTCTGCCTTTTCTAAAACCAGCTTGTACATCTGGAAGTTCATGGTTCATGTATTGCTAAAGCTTGGCTTGGAGAATTTTGAGCATTACTTTACTAGTGTGTGAGATGAGTACAATTGTGCATTAGTTTGAGCATTCTTTAGCATTGCCTTTCTTAAGAACCGGAATGAAAACTGACCTTTTCCAGTCCTGTGGCCACTGCTGAGTTTTCCAAATTTTCTGGCATATTGAATGCACTTTCACAGCATCATCTTTGAGGATTTGAAATAGCTCAATTGGCATTCCATCACCTCTACTAGCTTTGTTAATAGTGATGCTTCCTAAGGCCCATGTGACTTCATATTCCAGAATGTCTGGCTCTAAGTGAGTAATCACACCATTGTGATGATCTGGATCGTGAAGATCTTTTTTGTACAGTTCTTCTCTGTATTCTTGCCACCTCTTCTTTGTATCTTCTGCTTCTATTAGGTCCATACCCTTTCTGTCCTTTATTGAGCCCATCTTTGCATGAAATGTTCCCTCCGTATCTCTAATTTTCTTGAAGAAATCTCTACTCTTTCCCATTCTCTTGTTTTCCTCTATTTCTTTGCATTGATTGCTGAGGATGGTTTTCTTATCTCTTCTTGTTATTCTTTGGAACTCTGCATTCAAATGGGTATGTCTTGCTTTTTCTCATTTGCTTTTCACTTCTCTTCTTTCATTTTTAAGTCCTCCTCAGACAGCCATTTTGCTTTTTTGCATTTATTTTTCTTGGGGATGGTCTTGATCCATGTCTTCTGTACAATGTCACGAACCTCCATCCGTAGTTCATCAGGCACTCTGTCTATCAGATCTAGTCCCTTAAATCTATTTGTCACTTCCACTGTATAATCATAAGAGATCTGACTTAGGTCATACCTAAATGGAGAAGGTGATGGCACCCTACTCCAGTACTCTTGCCTGGAAAATCCCATGGTCAGAGGAGCCTGGTGGGCTGCAGTCCATGGGGTCACTAGCGTCAGACACGACTGAGCAACTTCACTTTAACCTTTCACTTTCATGCATTGGAGAAGGAAATGGCAACCCACTCCAGTGTTCTTGCCTGGAGAATCCCAGGGACAGTGGAGCCTGATGGGCTGCCATCTATGGGGTCGCACAGAGTCGGACACGACTGAAGTGACTTACCAGCAAATGGTCTAGTGATTTTCCCCACTTTCTTCAATTTAAGTCTGAATATGGCAATATGAGTTCTTGATCTGAGCCACGGTCAGCTCCCAGTCTTGTTTTTGCTGACTGTATAGAGTTTCTCCATCTTCAGCTACAAAGAATATAATCAGTCTGATTTCGGTGTTGGGCATCTGGTGATCTCCATGTGTAGAGTCTTCTCTTGTGTTGTTGGAAGTCAAGAAACACCTGGAATAACACTCAAATTTAGCCTTGGAGTACAGAATGAAGCAGGGAAAGGGTAGTAGAGTTTTGCCAAGGGAATGCACTGGTCATAGCAAGCACCCACTTCCAAAAACACAAGACCATTTAGGTATGACCTAAATCAAATCCCTTATAGTTATACAGTGGAAATGACTAATACATTCAAAGGATTGGATCTGATAAACAGAGTGCCTGAAGAACAATGGATGGAGGTTCATGACATGGTACAGGAGGCAGTGATCAAGACCATCCTCAAGAAAAAGAAATGCAAATAGGCAAATGGTTGTCTGAGGAGGCCTTAGAAATACCTGAGAAAAGAAGAGAAGTGAAAGGCAAAGGAGAAAAGGAAAGAGATACCCATTTAAATGCAGAGTTCCAAAGAATAGCACGGAGAAATAAGAAAGCCTTCCTCAGTGATCAATGCAAAGAAATAGAGGAAAACAATAGAATGGGAAAGATTAGAGACCTCCTGAAGAAAATTAGAGACACCAAGGGAACATTTCATGCGAACGTGGGCACAATAAAGGACAGAAATGGTATGGGCCTAAGAGAAGCAGAAGATGTTAAGAAGAGGTGGCAACAATACACAGAAGAATTATACACAAAAGATCTTCATGACTCAGATAACTACGGTGATGTGATCACTCGCCTAGAGCCAGACATCCTGGAATGTGAAGTCAAGTGGACCTTAGGAAGCATCAGTACGAACAAAGCTAGTGCAAGTTTTGGAATGCCAGTTGAGCTATTTCAAATCCTCAAATATGATGCTGTGAAAGTGCTGCACCAATATGCCAGCAAATTTGGAAAACTCAAAGAAAGGCAATGCCAAAGAATGTTCAAACTACCACACAATTGCACTCATCTCACAAGCTAGCAAGGTAATGCGCAAAATTCTCCAAGCCAGGCTTCAACAGTACATGAACTGTGAACTACCAGCTGTTCAAGCTGGATTTAGAAAAGGCAGAGAAACCAGAGATCAAATTACCAACACCCACTGGATCATCAAAAAAGCAAGAAAGTTTGAGAAAAACATCTATTTCTGCTTTATTGACTATGCCAAAGCCTTTGATTTGTGAATCACAACAAACTGGAAAATTCTTCATGAGATGGGAATACTAGACCACCTGACCTGTGTCCTGAGAAATCTGTATGCAAGTCAAGAAGCAACAGTTAGAACTGAACATGGAAGAACAGATTGGTTCCAAATCAGGAAAGGATTATGTCAAGGCTGTTTATTGTCACCTTGTTTATTTAACTTATATGCAGAGTACATCATGCAAAATTCTGGGCTGGAAGAAGCACAAGCTGGAATCAAGATTGCTGGGAGAAATATCAATAACCTCAGATATGCAGATGATACTACCCTTATGGCAGAAAGCAAAGAAATAAAGAGCCTCTTGATGAAAGTGAAAGAGGAGAGTGAAAAAGTTGGCTTTAAAGCTCAACATTCAGAAAACTAAGATCATAGCATCCGGTCCCATCACTTCACGGCAAATAAATGGAGAAACAACGGAAACAGTGGGAGACTTTATTTTTGGGGGGCCCAAAATCACTGCAGATGGTGACTGCAGCCATGAAATTAAAAGATGCTTGCTCCTTGGAAGAAAAGCTATGGCCAACCTAGACAGCATATTAAGAAGCCAGGGACATTACTTTGCCAACAAAGTTCTGTCTAATCAAATCTATGGTTTTTCCAGTAGTTATGTATGGATGTGAGAGTTGGACTGTAAAGAAAGCTGAGCACCAAAGTATTGATACTTTTGAACTGTGGTGTTGGAGAAGACTCTTGAGAGTCCCTTGGACTACAAGGAGATCCAACCAGTCCAACCTAAAGGAAATCAGTCCGGAATATTCATTGGAAGGAGTGATGCTAAAGCTGAAACTCCAGTACTTTGGCCACTGACTCCTTGGAAAAGCCCCTGATGCTGGGAAAGATTGAAGGCAGGAGGAGAAGGGGACAACAGAGGATGAGATGGTTGGATAGCATCACCAACTCGGTGGTCACGAATTTGAGTAAACTCCGGGAATTGTTGATGGACAGTGAGGCCTGGTGTGCTACAGTGCATGGGGTCACAAAGAGTCGGACACAACTGAGTGACTGAACTGAACTGAACTGTGCTCTATGATGCACATGGACCAGAAGACCCAAGTTTGGTTTGGTAACAGGATGAGACACTGGAGCTACATAGCCATTTGACTTTTATGGACTACCTACAATTAAGTAACACTTAAATTCACTGAAATGTACCTGATATGGGATCCTCAGTTAACCAGAGATTTGGCATTGTTTCTATTCAGAGGAGAAAGAGATCTGTGCTGTGTTTAGTCACTCAGCCATGTCTGACTCTTTCCGACCACATGGACTGTATCCCACCAGGCTCCTCTGTCCATGGGGATCCTCCAGGCAAGAATACTGGAGTGGGTTACCATGTTCTCCTCCAGGGGATCTTCCCAACCCAGTGATCGAACCCAGGTCTCCTGTATTGCAGGTGAATTCTTTACCACCTGAGCCACCAGGGAAGCCCAAAAGAGATCTGCTGCTGCTGCTGCTAGGTCACTTCAGTCGTGTCTGACTCTGTGTGACCCCATAGATGGCAGCCCACCAGGCTGCCCCGTCCCTGGGATTCTCCGGGCAAGAACACTGGAGTGGGTTGCCATTTCCTTCCCCAATGCATGAAAGTGAAAAGTGAAAGTGAAGTTACTCAGTCGTGTCCAAGTCTTCGCGACCCCATGGACTGCAGCCCCCCAGGCTCCTCTATCCATGGGATTTTCCAGGCAAGAGTACTGGAGTGGGTGCCATCACCTTCTACACAAAAGAGATCTAGTAGAAAACAAAAGCTAATATGTAGGCTTGATTGCTTAAAAAGTGCCTCTTCCAACAAAATCTTGCAGACAGTATGCATTCATCCTAGTTTCCACTCCTATTTACAGTGATAGCCTGAACTGTGAGATTTAATGATCAAGGCAATGACCCTGGAAGTTTGGACAAATTTAATCAGTAAAAATTAACTTCTGTCCCATGGATTATATGTATGTTGGCAGGATACCAGACATAAATATTTTGGAAAGATTTTTAACGTTAATATTTGGAACACTTTGACATGATTAAGTTATCTTTGGGAAATATACTTAAACTTTGAGGGTGATATTTAGGAGTGAATGGTCATATTCCCACATTCTTCCATATAAAGCAGAGTCCTGGATGCATGAGAGCCTTTCGGGTGGTTTCTGAAGTCTGGGCCGTTATACATGTTGAATAAAAAGGGAAAAGTAATTGCCCAAATAATTTAAGCTGTTTCCACACCTCTCACCTGAAATAACCAGATAATTACAAAAGACTTATTTTGTATTCTGGCAGCATTTAGGGTGTTTGACTCATTCCTGTGAATTCTTTCATTGTCGACTTCAGTTTTCTTGTGTGGAATTATTCCAAAGCAAAGAAGATACCACCACAGATAAACACACTAATAAAATGTGTTGGCAATGCAGCCCTGGATTACAGATCAAGGCCCCAGAGTTAGGCGGAAACAATATCAACCAACTGGACAGCCAGTGATTTCTTCATTTAAAGAGCAGGCAGATTAAATGCAGCTCTTTCTGGCCCTGTTGGGGGGACTGTTTTGTAGAGCTCAATCAAGAAATTAATGGGATTCTGTAGGATGTCTCAAGTCCAGCACTTTGCTGCATGCAGGGCAATAATTATGCTCAATTACAGCCTAGCATGTGGTTTCTATCCCCATAAAAATCTCCCCCACTTCAAACCAATCTTCAAGGGAAAAAAGAATGTTTTGGTATTGTTCTGCACTGCTAAATACCAGCCACTAATTTAGTCTTTAGAGGGTTCCACCATTTCAGATCTATCAACAGCTGCCCTTATTCCTCAAGACTAACATGTTACATGATGACATCCATGTTTCCAGGGATCTTTAAGACCTATCCTGTCTCTGGGATGAACAAAGAATTCTAATTGCCCTTATCTTATGACATGGATCCCCACTGAGGTATTAACAGAAGCAAAGCTCAAAGGTGACCACACACAAAACAGCCCACATTCAGGGGTGGGTTCATTTCAATTTTAAGGTTTTTGCCAAGCCTGCTTATTTTCTCTTTCTTGCAAGCATGCACCTACCAGGTACTTTGGAAAACAATAGAGGAAGCCAAGCCAAATAAATCAGAAACAAGAAACCTAGGGACCGCAAGGCAGGAGATGTCCACAGGTGGCACTCGAGATAGCCACAGCTTGTTCCTGGCCTGAGACTCTGGGCAGTAAGGATGGATTCCAAAGGCTGAGAGCCCTTGGAATTCATGAGAGATGGATTTCAAGAATTTGTTCATTTTTGGTGGTATTAAGAATGTCTCAGAAATATCAGTTTCTTGGTTTCTGTTGTTCAAAATGCACTACTTCTCATGTATTTCAAGGGATCCCAATTTGGGCTGATTATCTAGGAAGTCCTTGATTTCATCCTAACACTAACACTAGAAAACAGAATTTAGCTAGATGGAGGAGAGTCTGATATGGAGGAGAGAGAGCCAGAGGGTATCATGCTTGCCAAGAAATTGATATCAACTAAATTTTATATATAATCAGCAATATATAATGAAATAACTATAAGTGTCTATATTAAAAGATCAAAATTAAGCTTCTATCCTTATAAATCTATCATAAATGAACACAACATATTGACTATCCAAAGGGCTCCAATGTTCTATAAAATGCTGTAGAGTATAACAACTCTGTTGTAAATTTGATATAAAACATATATGCAACTTTAAGCATTAAATATTTGATTTGTCTTCGCAGAATTAAGAATCAATTGGAGGATCAATTTAGATGTCCTGAAACTAGGGGGGAAATGTCAATTTAGAATGTTTGAAACATACCTTACTTTTTCTTTCGTAACTGTCCAGAGCACATACTCACAAAACCCACACCACTGACACAGTCAGTTCAGTCGCTAAGTCATGTCCGACTCTTTGTGACCCCATGAACTGCAGCACGCCAGGCCTCCCTGTCCATCAGCAACTCCCGGAGCCTACTCAAACTCATGTCCATCGAGTCGGTGATGCCATCCAGCCATCTCATCCTCTGTCATCCCCTTTTCCTCCTGCCCCCAATCCCTCCCAGCATCAGAGTCTTTTCCAATGAGTCAACTCTTCGCATGAGGTGGCCAAAGTACTGGAGTTTCAGCTTTAGCATCATTACTTCCAAAAAAATCCCAGGGCTGATCTCCTTCAGAATGGACTGGTTGGATCTCCTTGCAGTCCAAGGGACTCTCAAGAGTTTTCTCCAACACCACAGTTCAAAAGCATCAATTCTTCGGCGCTCAGCTTTCTTCACAGTCCAACTCTCACATCCATACATGACATAGTAGTGTTTTCAAAAATACACCCTGCAGTTTCACTTCTCACCACTAGGCAGGTAGGTGAGTGAGTGAGTGTGAGTGTGTGTGTGTGTGTGTGTGTGTTATTTGTACCTTCATGAAAAACACTAGGGGATGGGGGGGTTGCTCAGAAAACTCAGAAGGAAGTCTAAATTTAAAAACGTAATTTGAGTTTGAGTTTGATTCTGAAAATAATTTCTGGTGGAAATATCAACACTTCACATATTACTTGTTTATAAAATAAGGTTTGTCTATAATACAGGGCCTACTGCAGTTGGCTAGCAGGCCAGAGATTCTATATGAGGGGTCTTCAGACGACTTCTGTTCAGGAACTTCTCTGTTTGTCCAGTGGCTAAGACTCTGTGCTCCCAGTGTAGGAGACCCAAGTTCCATCCCTGGTCAAGGAACTAGACTCCACATGCTTCAGCCAAGCATTTTTACACTGCAACTGAAGATCCTGCATGCTGCAACTGAGACTGAGTACAGTCAAATTAAAAAAAAAAAAAAAAAGACAACCTTTTGTTCAAGGCTACAATCATGCAGTTAGGGAGACTGGCTGTGTCAGCCACAATACATCTTTGGATGCATCTGAACAAAGCTTGTTAATCAGAAAGGGCCAGAAGACAGATGATGCAGGGCAGGGAGGGGGGCTGTGGACACGACACTTGATCGTGTGTAACTTGGACTCTCGAGGCTCTCGAAAATCCGTGTTTCTGAAGGGAAACTGACTCTAGACTGCATCAGACCACGTCCCGAAAGGCTGGTGCTAAGTAACACAATAGTTTCAGTTTTCAGATTCACCCCAAGTGAATCTGAAAACTGGTTAAATTGGTCTGAGTTCTCTCTTCATCTCTCTTCTATGTCCCTAAAAATTCACCCGTTCCATTTCCTTTTGGCTTCCCTAACTTATCCACATGCCCAGCTTCACCCAGGCAGAGACCATTTTCTCATCTGCTTCCATTCAAATCTAGCTGCCGCCATCCCCTTCTCAGAGTGCTAATTCCCTCCTTGGACAGGAGGGGCAGCCAAGGGGCAGCCAATTGTTGGTAAGGGCTCATTGGGAAGTCCTCATCAAATCTCATTTTCCTTTTAATAGAAGTCTTTTAGGCCTTGGTGGAGAAGTTTTGGGGTTTCCTGAGAGACAAGTGAGAAAGATAAATTAGGACACCCTTGACATTTACAAGACCAGGGTCTTCCTCATTGGTCCCATTCATGTTCTGCTCTCAAAGATTTCCAGGAGGACATTTGTCACCTGTGGCTCTGAACACTTTCCTCACCATTTTGTGTTGTGCCCCCTGCAGGCATACCTGGCACACTGGCCACCTCCTCTTAAGGGTCCGGATATGGAGTTATATGGAGGTGAGTACCTCCACCCCTCCCAAGAGAACCACAGCTCAGCCCAGTCCTCTTGCAATGCTGGCACCATCATTCAGTGATCTAATGCATGGAAAACATGTAAAGGAGAAGGCCATGGAGAGAAACAATTTGCATCTTAGACTCACTGTGCCAAGAATGAGTACATATCTCAGGACACCCCCAGCACCCCTCTCCCAAGCCACGGGGTGACCTAGGCTTGGCAGCCACCCCAGGGTAACCCTGATGTGATCATGTTACCATTAGCTAGCTCTGAATCTCCCTAAACTTAAACCAAAATTTGCAGAGTCAAGAATTTCAGTTCTTGCAGAATTTTCCTCTCCTGCTTGACACATTCCTGGAAATCCCTAGGGTGTATCTTACACATGCAATGAGTGAGTCTGGTATTTCCACAACGAGCCTATGTCCCTGAGCAATCCATCCTTTGCAGCTCTTTCCCTCCCCACAGGGCAGCTGCCAGTCACTGGAAGAGTTCAACTGGGCCTGTTGGGAGGGAAAACCTGCCCCAGTGATCATATCTTTTCTAAATCACTTAGGAAGGGTGCAGAGCACTCTGAACATTGTGGGGTTCAACACGATGGGACCTTCGGGACACATGTAGCTCGCCATCCATAGCTAGTTTCAGGGGGACTCTCAGGGTGCTATCCTTGGAATAGGGTTTGCCATGCTATGTTCCTTCTTCCCAGGACTCACCCACCCTCCCTAAATCTGGGCTTCCATCAGAGCTTTCTCTCAGACATCATGGATGTTGACCTGCAAGCTAGACCTTACAGAGTATTTCTGAAAAGGATGGCTTCATTTATAGAAAGGGATGTCAGGCTTCTAGAGTGACTTTATTTGAGGTTTTGGTCCAACCCAAATGCTACAGCAGATGCCCACTGAGCTCAGACTCACATCGTCTGGTAGACAGTGGAGTAGTGATCAATGAGGCTTTGTGAAGCTCCTTCATGCCAAAAACTGAGACTCGTGTCTGGGTTTCCTTTCATAAAAATGGAAAGGCTTTCACCCCTGGCTTGAGTACCATAATACATGCTGCAAGGGATGTGGGGACCAAGGCAGAAAGATGGAGAGAGTATCAGAGGATCAATGTGTAAGCTCGCTAATGGTCTCAAGTTAAATGGGGCTTTGTTGATGGGGACTGAATGCCTGAGATCTCCAGAGGCATCTGCTGAGTGCTGAGAACCACAGAGCTGCGCAATTCAGATGTATAGAGGTAGAGTTCAAAGTCTTTGATTAAATAATGCAGCTGGTGACTCTGTTACAGAAACCTCTAGACACAGGAGCCTCCAACCGATCATTCTGAGCATCCCATTATGAAGCACTGACTATAATTCCAACCCTGAGTGTAGTGGAAGAGGGAGAGACCTTGTGATGGCAAGAAGGATACCAAACTATCCAAGGCCAAGGCTGTGACAAAGACCTTCTCCTTGCCGGAATTTTAGTTAGGCTCCTGGGAACCCTCTTTTCCACAAAGTCTAGTTACTGGGCCCTGACCTTGGCAGCCCTGGCAAAGAATCATGCTAAATCATCCCGGCATCCTTGGTATCTGATCATCCTTAATATTTGACCAAGTTTCTCTTCAACTACCTTTGTGTCTACATTCTTGGCCAGTCTTTAGCAAGAATCCTGATAGTTCAGTTTAGTAAGAATTTCCCTACCCTTTATGTCTCCTCTTAGCTACCGCCCATCCACTGGCACTTTCACTCTGCTTGTTGATCTGAAACCCACTTGTTCTTGTTGTGTTTGGACTTGAGCTCAGTCTCTCTTTTCCATCACAATAGAGTTGAACTCCATTGCAATAACCTTGAATATTACCACTTTAACAAGTGTAAGAATAATGTGTCTTTCACAGCTGAGACCCCTGTCCAAGCTGTGCTGGTGAAGGCAGGAAGGACTCCTCCTTGGACCTTCAGGCTCCAATGACCAGGGCTGCTTTAGGCAGGCTCTCTGGGGTGGGAATCTAGGATTCAGAGCCTGGAAACTACATCTAGAGAAGAAGCTATTCCTCCCGGTCATCTTCAACCTCCATCTTCACTGCTACCAACAGTGAGATTATAGACGCTCTCAGTGAAACCCCTAGGTCAGGAGGAGCTGTGTTCAGGGTCCCGGTATGGTGAGAAAAAGGACCCGAGCTGAGTAGAGGTCCTGGGGTGCACAAAGGGAAAGATGTTGGGTTATGCTCAACAGGGAAGCTGCCCATCTTCAGGTGTGTGAAGCTTGGCATCACTTAGTGTGTAGCAGTATATGATCCTGGGGAGAGACTTCCGAGACTCAGCACCCTGCAAAAGACTCAGTGGAAAGAGTGCACTCTCTTAACTCTCAGGAACAAAAGTTTAGGTGAGGTTGGTAGAGAAAAGGAGAAAGAAAGAAATGTTCTCCACATACTCTGGGAAGCTATATTATTCAAGATTCATGGCTGCAACTAACAGTAACCCAGATGATCTGAGGAGAAAAGGAACTTCTTAGTTCAAAGAACTGAAAAGTACAGGAATAGTTCCCATTTCAAGCAAAACGAGACCCAAGGGTTCAAATGACATCGTCTGGAAATGCTGCTCTGCCCCGCTTTCCTGTCGGCCAGCTGTGTTCTCTGGCAGGCACCCTCCCACCTTGGTGGTGAAGCGGGCCGTCGCCTCCTTGCTCCGGGCTTACAGTCCACAGTCTGTGCATCCCAGGGAAAAGAGCAAGACCTTTTTTTTTTTTTTAAAGCATTTCCAGCAAAAGCCCAGGCACTGATTCCAGTTGGTGCAGGTTGGTCACAAACCAGTCCCTAAGCCAATCACTGCGCCCAGGACACATGCTCTGATAGCCCACTTCTGAGTCAGGACCTCCTCCCTGAAGCCCATGGTGGGAGGGCTGTGGATTGTATAGTAAATGCGTGGACATACAATGGGTGGGGTTAGATCTCCTAAAAAGAGATCAGCTGTTACTCAAAGAAGTATCCTGTGCTCGCAAAACAAGTGACCACTTTGTGGCCAGCAAAGGCTCCCCTCCCTCAAAACTGTATCACAGTTAAATGCTGGAACTCTGAAAACAGATGGAGATGGGTTTTGAGTCTTTCTTAGTGTGAGCTTGGCAAATGGTTTCATTCCTGTGGGCCTCAGTTTTATCACTGTATGACAGGGATACAAGCTACACTGTGGATATGCTGGGAAACGTTAAATGAGACCATACAAAATGTTCACTAAATGTTACCTATGATTAGCCCTTCTTCCCAACCGCCACTACTACCCCCAGTTTAAGATTAAGCTGAATGAGGTTAAGAGCTTATTTGCTTTTTTAAAGGCTGTTTCCCAACTTTTTGTATACAGTAGGCACCCAGTCAACATTTCAGGAATAAATCAATGATGATAGAATTAATAAATGTCCTGGGAATTTCTGCTCTTAAAATGTCATCTGCCTAGCCTTAGCAAACACAAGTAGTCATTTCCTTCTCTTTACCTGTTGGTATTTTTTATCGACATTACTTATAGCCCTTAGCAGCAAGAATGAGAGCCAGGAATGTGTTTAACTCAACTTGGGATCCCATGCTGGCCTAGTGCCTGGCACCCAGAAGAGTATATGCTGATAAATAAAAAAGATAACCTACTCAAACTGCTCTCCTTGCAGATGTTGTCACAGAGACCCAGAGAGGTTAAAAAAATTTCCCAAAGCCACACAGTTGAGCCATGACTTCTAGTTTAATACTCTTCCTTCTACTTCATATCATCCAGACCCTGGTTCCCTCGTGCTACCAAGAGCAATACCCACTGCTAAGGATAAAGTGATGATCTCGATCTTCTAGAATAGAAGGTATGACAGGAAAACAAGTCAGTCAGTCAGTTCAGTTGCTCAGTCACTTCTGACTCTTTGTGACCCCATGAACCACAGCACGCCAAGCCTCCCTGTCCATCATCAACTCCCGGAGTTTACCCAAACTCATGTCCATTGAGTTGGTGATGCCATCCAATCATCTCATCCTCTGTTGTCCCCTTCCCCTTCTGCCCTCAATCTTTCCTGGCATCAGGGTCTTTTCAAATGAGTCAGCTCTTCACATCAGGTGGCCAAAGTATTGGAGTTTCAGCTTCAGCATCAGTCCTTCCAATGAACACCAGGGCTGATCTCCTTTAGGATGGACTGGTTGGATCTCCTTGAAGTCCAAGGGACTCTCAAGAGTCTTCTCCAACAGGAAAACAAACCTGACTCCATATTGGATCTGTTCTTTGGCTATAACCCTTGTTCTCTATTGCCTGTGCTGAGTTATGCTGGTTCTGTACCTCTTGTTAAAGAATGCGGCCTACAGCATGAAATATACAAGACAGTCCATACTCAAGGCTCTGACCATTAAAGGTATTCTGTTCTATTCATATAGAGATAAAAAGTTGCAGAGCAGAGGCTAACATCTGTCTTATTTGGAGGTTTACAGAAACATTATGACTGGACTTAGGTGGGCAGCTGTAAGAACAAAGGATTCAGGGACCAAGAAGTTTGCAAACACCAGCCACAGCCCCTCCCTTTTAGTATAAAAGAAGCCTGAATTTTAACACGAGTAAGATGGCTCTTAGGACACTAGCCCACCATCTTGTCAGTCTGTGGGCTTTCTGAATAGTCACTCTTCCTTGCCCCAACATCTCACCTCGTCTTTTGATTTATTGGTTTGTTGTATGGCAAGCAATACACGCTTGGACTCAGTAACAAAGGGGCATCTTCAAGAGGAAAAGTGACCAGTACAAAGAGGATCATCAAGTTCCAAATGAGAGGTCAAGGATCACTCACTTGCTCCATCCCACATATAGAAGCATTTTCTATCTCATATTTTTTCCCTTTTGTGACTTCCACTTCTTTCCAATACTTCAGCCAATCCCAGCTCCCATAACCAAACCTAATACCAAATGTCACCACCTGGTACCAAACCACTGAGAGAAGTGACCAACAGGACTTATTTGGACTGAAAACTTAGTGCTAAATTCCACAACAATGGGTTGATAAGCTCTCCTCCACATTATCCCATCCTGTTCTCCTTCTGAAGGAAGAGGCCTATGCAGAGGTTAAGCCAGTGTCATCCCAACCTAACTACCCCCTACACCCAATTTCCCAAAGCCAGGTGGTCTGCCTAGTTAATTTGTATCAAAAACAGAATCTACCATTAACCCACTGAGGACAGTTTATGCTATTTTCATTGGAGATCATGAGAAGATATTTTATTCCTTTACTTGATCAACAAACATTTCAAGAGCTACTAAGTACCAGGCACTGAGCATACCAAAACAAATAAGTGAATCATAAAAAATGCCTCTGTCAGCTAAGGCATCTGAATAATCCATTAATAGCATTTATTTCAAAATTCCCAAAACTGAAAACCTTTCTCATTCACCACCAACTTATTTCAACTGGTATTTAATTCAAAGAAATGCTTTGAGGAGCATGTCATTATCAGGTTTCTAATTAAAAGGAAAGATTCTTTCAAGGTAAACTTGATCTTCTGGCCAGCAAAAAGGTGTTTTCCGTAAATATATATTTTTTAAATGAAAACAGCAGGTGGGTTCAGACTGCTCTTTCACAGATAGAAAGAAGATTGAGGTGATGTGTTCACTGCTTTCTTAACACCAGGAAGAAAGGCTGCTTCTAAATTTAAAGTATGCTGAATGTTTTGATGTGAGAAGGAAGCAAAACATGTGATATTCCATTAAAAATCTCTTTTGGAAGAGCTCAGAAGAGCCGAGTGAAAATTTTTTCCAGTACTCAAGAGCACAGAAAATATGTCTCAGTGAATTAACCTGGCTGAGCATAAACCATTTTGCTTCCACTTTCATTTGTAACAAATTCATTCATTTGGCAAAGTTAATGACCCTAACCTGTTAGTGTTAGCTGGGCTTCTGGAACATTCCCCAGGATCCCAAAGCTCCTTCCTTATAAGGCATTAGAAAGTATCCTTTTTAGTATAAGGGACATTTTAGTTTCTTATTTACCCAAGTATCTCATTTTTGAGTGAGGAAACTGAGGCCCAGAGTGTTTTGCTCAAAAGCACACAGCTAAACAGTGGAAACAGTGTCAGACTTTATTTTTGTGGGCTCCAAAATCACTGCAGATGGTGACTGCAGCCATGAAATTAAAAGACGCTTACTCCTTGGAAGGAAAGTTATGACCAACCTAGATAGCATATTCAAAAGCAGAGATATTACTTTGCTAACAAAGGCCCGTCTAGTCAAGGCTATGGTTTTTCCAGTGGTCATGTATGGATGTGAGAGTTGGACTGTGAAGAAAGCTGAGAGCCAAAGAATTGATGCGTTTGAACTGTGGTGTTGGAGAAGACTCTTGAGATGCCCTTGGACTGCAAGGAGATCCAACCAGTCCATTCTGAAGGAGATCCGTCCTGGGTGTTCATTGGAAGGACTGATGCTGAAGCTGAAACTCCAATACTTTGGCCACCTGATGCGAAGAGCTGACTCACTGGAAAAAACCCTGATGCTGGGAGGGGTTGGGGGCAGGAGGAGAAGGGGATGACAGAGGATGAGATGGCTGGATGGCATCACCGACTCGATGGACATGAGTTTGAGTGAACTCCGGGAGTTAGTGATGGACAGGGAGGCCTGGCGTGCTGCGATTCATGGGGTCGCAAAGAGTCAGACACGACTGAGCGACTGAACTGACGAGAAGATTCTACCTATTGTTAAGGGTCTGTGCATGCTTAGTTGCTTCAGTCGTGTCTGACTCTGTGACCCTATGGACTGTAGCCTACCAGTCTCCTCTGTCCATGAGATTCTCCAAAAATACTGGAGTGTGTTGCCATGTTCTCCTCCAGGGCATCTTCCTAACTCATAGGACCAACTCACATCTCCTGTGTCTTCTGTATCACAGACAAATTCTTTACTGCTGAGCCACCAAGAAAGCCCTATTAAGGGTATACTATGTACCAAATACTTTACAATTTTATTTTTCTTTAAATCCTCCCATAAAACTGCCAAGATAGGGGTCATTAAACTAAAGTGTTTAAATAATGCCAGTATGTAGCACTTACAGTAAACCAAGTGCTTCTTATATATTATCTCAGATTTTAACAAAAATTCTGCAAGGTATCATCATCCCTGTTTTACAGATGAGACTTGTTTCTCTGAGAGATGAAGCTAATTGCTAAATTCACAAAGCTAGGAAATCATGGCGCTGGATGTAAATCTCCCCCTGAAAAGCCCACACAACATCTCTCAGCATTAGGTACTTGACTACAATAACAGTGCAACTAGTCAAGTTGGCTGGATCTTCCAGGTAGGGGCCAAGCACCCCAGTGTAGTGGTGCCACATGAGGTGACCTTGTATTAGGGTCTACCTGGGACTTAGCTGACAAAATCAAAAGCCTGACCCTACCATTTCATTTAGGGGTGGCTTGTGTCCTTAAAGCAAATTCACATTAGTGACATCACAAAATAATAATCACATGACAATAATATTAATAACATCATTTACTGAGTATATGTTATATATGACATGCTTCCTGTCACTGTCAGGCTTCCCTGTAGGCTCAGTGGTAAAGAATCTGCCCATCAATGCAGGAGACACAGTTTTGATCCCTGGGTCAGGAAGATCCCCTGCAGAAGGACATGGCAACCCACTCCAGTATTCTTGCCTGGGAAATCTCATGAACAGAGGAGCCTGGCCGGCTACAGTACCTGGTATCTCAAATGAGTCAAACACAACTGAGTGGCTAACACATATATATGGAATTTAGAAAGATGGTAATGAGGACCCTGTATGCAAGACAGCAAAAGAGATACAGATGTGTAGAGCGGACTTATGGACTCTGAGGGAGAAGGAGAGGGAGAGGGAGAGGGAGAGGGAGGGATGATTTGGGAGAATAGCATTGAAATATGTATACTATCATGTAAGAAATGAATTGCCAGTCTATGTTCAATGCAGGATGCAGGATGCTTGGGGCTGGTGTATGGGGATGATCTGGAGGGAAGATGTGGGGTGGGAGGTGGGAGGGGGATTCATGTTTGGGAGTTCGTGTAAAAAAATAAATAAATACAAAAAAAAAAAA
>SJYX01004182.1:458744-554877 GCA_006410675.1 Oreotragus oreotragus | reverse complement strand
GTGAGGAGGAACTAAAAAGCCTCTTGATGAAAGTGAAAGAGGAGAGTGAAAAAGTTGGCGTAAAGCTCAACATTCAGAAAACGAAGATCATGGCATCTGGTCCGATCACTTCATGGGAAATAGATGGGGAAACAGTGGAAACAGTGTCAGACTTTATTTTTTGGGGACTCCAAAATCACTGCAGATGGTGACTGCAGCCATGAAATTAAAAGATGCTTACTCCTTGGAAGAAAAGTTATGACCAACCTGGATAGTATATTCAAAAGCAGAGATATTACTTTGCTAACAAAGGTCTGTCTAGTCAAAGCTATGGTTTTTCCAGTGGTCATGCATGGATGTGAGAGTTGGACTGTGAAGAAAGCTGAGCACCAAAGAATTGATGCTTTTGAACTGTGGTGTTGGAGAAGACCCTTGAGAGTCCCTTGGACCCCTAGGAGATCCAACCAGTCCATTCTGAAGGAGATCAGCCCTGGGATTTCTTTGCAGGGAATGATGCTAAAGCTGAAACTCCAGTACTTTGGCCACCTCATGCGAAGTGTTGACTCATTGGAAAAGACTCTGATGCTGGGAGGGATTAGGGGCAGGAGGAGAAGGGGACGACAGAGGATGAGATGGCTGGATGGCATCACGGGCTCGATGGACGTGAGTCTGAGTGAACTCCGGGAGCTGGTGATGGACAGGGAGGCCTGGCGTGCTGCAATCCATGGGGTTGCAAAGAGTCGGACACGACTGAGCGACTGAACTGAACACAGAAGGCTGCCAAAGAGGAACAGAAGAACAAAATACAGCAAAATAGGATATATAAATCTGAGTGTATCAAAAATTATATTAAGTGTGCATGAATTGAACACTTTTCACCAAAAGGCAGTCATCATCAACATGGCTTTAAAAAAGCAAGTTCCAAGTGCACAGTGTCTTCAAGAGCTTTAGATTAATAGACACAAATAGATCAAAAGGAAAAGAATGGGAAAAACATATATACTATGCAAAGTTATTGCAAATACCAACATTAATATCAGAAAAAATAGAATTTAAGATAAAAAAATACTACTAGAGATAAAGAGGTATATAACATAATGAGAAAAGGATCAAATCACCAGGAATCTATAAGAATTCTAAACATATAGGTACCTAATAAGAGTGCTGAATACATAAAACAAATATTGACAGAACATAAATAATTTGTTAATTATAGTTAGAGATTTCAAATCTTTTTTCTCAGCAATTAAACTAGAAATAAAATGAATAATGTTATAAAAGATGTAAATAACTATCATTCAACTGTACCCAAGTCACAAATATAGAAGATTACACAATGGTTTCAATCCACATGGAACATTTTCCAGGGTAAATTATATGTTAAATTATAAATCTCAAGAAACTTAAAAGGATTAAAATCATACAAAATACATTCTTCAACCACGATAGAGCTAACTTGAAAATCAGCAACAGAAATTTGGGAAACCTTCAGAACTTTGAAAAATATTTTTCTAAATAACCTACGAGTCAGAGAAGAAATCACAGGTTAATTAGGAAATATTTCAAATATAACCAAACATACTAAAATGTATGAGTGCAGCCAATGCAATGCTGAGAAGAAAATTTATAGCATTGAATGCTTAAATTAGAAGATCTATAATTAAGAATCTAAGGTGCAAAAAGAAGAGTGTATCAAACCTAAAGTAATTGCATGGAAGGAAACAATAAGATCAGAATAGAAATAAATAAAATAAAAATAGAAAAACAAAATCAAATTGATTCTTTGAAAACATGAATAAAAGTGAAAACTTTCACTAGACTGACAAAGAAAAAAGATAAAATACATATTACTAAAATCAAGGCTCAAAGAGGGATATAACTTCTGATTAACAGTAATTAAAACAATTACAAGAGAATATTATGAACATCTGAATGCCAGCAAATTATACAATTTTTCAATGAAATGGATAAACTCCTAGAAAGACAAAATTATCAAAATTGTTATGTTTGTTATTATCAAAATTATTATGTTACATTTGTTATTATCAAAATGTTTGGTTATGTTTGAAATATTTCCTAATTAACCTGTGATTTCTTCTCTGTCTCATGGGTTATTTAGAAATATAGTTTTCAAAGTTCTGAAGATTTCCCAAATTTCTGTTGCTGATTTTCAATTTAGCTCTATCGTGGTTGAAGAATGTATTTTGTATGATTTTAATCCTTTTAAGTTTCTTGAGATTTTATAATTTAACATATAATTTACCCTGGAAAATGTTCCATGTGGATTGAAACCATTGTGTAAGAAACTAAAGATATGAAACTAAAAATATGAAAAGATCAATAACAAATTAAAAATGAATTAGTAATTTAAAATCCTCCTACAAGAAAAGCCCAGGTTTGGGTGATATTACTGGTAAATTTTATCACATCTTTGAAGAAGAAATAATACCAACCCTACACAAACTCTTTCAGAAAATATATATATTAGTTTGCTAGGGCTGCTATAACAAAGTATCCCAAACTGAATGGCTTAAACAACAGAAATATCTTGTTTCACAGTCTGGAGACTGGAAGTCTCAGATCAAGGCACCAGCAGGGCTCATTCCTTTTGAGGCTTGAGGGAAGAGTCTGTTCCAGCCTCTCTCCTTAGCTTTCACATGGCTGGCTTACAGCCCGTGTCTTCACACGGTCTTCAGTTCAGTTCAGTCGCTCAGTCGTGTCCAACTCTTCAGGACCCCATGGACTGCAGCACGCCAGGCCTCCCTGTCCATCACCAACTCCCGGAGTTTATTCAAACTCATGTCCATTGAGACAGTGATGCCATCCAACCATCTCATTCTCTGTTGTCCCCTTCACCTCCTGCCCCCAATCCCTCCCAGCATCAGGGTCTTTTCCAATGAGTCAGCTCTTCTACAGGTGGCCAAAGTATTGGAGTTTCAGCTTCAGCATCAGTCCTTCCAATGAATATTCAGGACTGATCTGCTTTAGGATGTACTGGTTGGATCTCCTTGCAGTCCAAGGGACTCTCAAGAGTCTTCTCCAACACCACAGTTCAAAAGCATCAATTCTTTGGCCCTCATTCCAACTCTCACATTCATACATGGCTGGAAAAACCATAGCTTTGACTAGATAGACCTTTGTTGGCAAAGTAATGTCTCTGTTTTTTAATATGCTATCTAGTTGGTAATAACTTTTCTTCCAAGGAGCAAGTGTCTTTTCATTTCATGGCAGGAGTCACCATCTGTCTTTCCTCTGTCCAAATTTCCCCATCTTATAAAGACACCAATCATATTAGATAAGGGTCCACACTAATAATCTCCAGTATTCTTGCCTAGAGAATGCCATGGCCTAAGGAGTCTGGTGGGCTACAGTCCACAGGGTCGCAAAGAGTCAGACAAGACTGAGGAACTAAGACACCTTCTTTCTAATAATCTCATTGATTACTTCTGTGAAGACCCTATCTCCAAATCAGGTCATAATCTGAAGTATTAGTGATTGGTACTTCAGCACATGAATTTGAGGAAGGGACACACTCAACCTATAGCAATGAATGAAGAAGGAACACTTCACAACTCATTCTATGAGTCCAGTGTCATCATCAAGATATCAAATACAAAGATATCAGAAGCAGAGAAAACTAAAGACCAAAATCTCTCATGAAAATTGATACAAAAGTTATAAAAAGTGTATTAGGAAATTAAATACATAAACATATATTTTAATTATACACATGACCAAGTGGGAATTACCTCAGGAGAATAAGGTTGGTTTAACATCTAAAAATCAATTAATATTATATAGCAGATTAATAGAATTGAAGGACAAAAAAAAAAAAAAAAAGCACATGATCATCTCAGCAGCTATAGGAAAAACATTTGGCAAAATTCAACACCCATTCATGATTAAAACATAAGCAAGCAAAAGAAATTTCCACAAAGTAGACAGAATTCAGAACTTCTTAAACGGGACAAAGAGCTTCTAAAAAATCCTACTACTGTGTTATACTTAATGGTGAAAGAGTGACGTCTTCCTGCCACCGCCCCCCGCCAACAAGATCAGAAGCAAGACAAGGATGTCTGTTCTTACCACTTCTATTTAAAAAGCTACTGAAGCCTTTACCCAGGAATAGGTTTGAGCAAGAAATAATACTAACAAATAAGCAAAAATACTAATAATAAACAAAAGACTAACAAAATAAGGGTAAGACCCATACACTGGGAACTTCAAAACAATGCTTTTAAAAGATTTCAAAAATGGAGACACATATCATATTCACAGGTTGGAAAACAGTATTTTTAAGATGGCAGTTCTGCCCAAATTGATTTGTATGTTCAAATGCAATCCTTATCCAAATAGACCAGGGCTGTTTTTATAGAAATTAGTAAATTGATCCTAAACTGTATATGAAAATACAAGGATCTAGACATGCCAATAGAAGTTTGAATAAGAAAAGCAAAATTAAAAGATTCATATTACCTCATAGCAAAACTTATTATGAAATTACCAATCAAATAGTATTGGTATAAAGATGGATATATTAATCAATGAAACAGAATAAAGAGTACAGAAATATCACCCTACAATTTAGTTTCAAAAAAGAAAGATGCCAAGACAGTTTGCTGTAGAAGAGATAGCTTTTCTCAACAAACAGTGCTAAATAATGCATAGGCATGTACAATTATAAATAATAAATTTAGTCCCTATCTCACAGGGGACACAGGAATTAATAGATCATAGGCTTCAGTGTAGAGATCAAAGCATAAAATGTCTAAAAGAAAGCACAGGATAAAATTTTCGTGGTCTTGGGTTATGCATAAAACTCTTAGAATTGACACCAAAACATGATTCATAAAAGAAAATACTGACAAACTGCACTTCAACAAAATTTAGAGCTTTCACTCTTCAAAAGGTATCAACAAGAAAACAAAAAGATAAACCACAGGAAGTATATCTGTAAATCATGTATCTGATAAAGGATCTGTATTCAGATCAAGCAAAAAATTCTTACAGTTCACTAATTAGAAGGCAATTTTAAAATATGCAAATGACTTTAGTAGACATATCACCCAAGAAAACATATGAATGGCTCAATATCATTACTCACTAGGAAAATGCAAATTAAAATCACAATAAGATACTCCTACTACCCACTTATGACAACAACTACAGTCAAGTGAGTGACAACATCAAGTGCTGGCAAGATTCTAAAATGGTACACTTTGGGGAATGGTTGGAAAAGTTTTTAAAAAGTTGAAGACATACTTTATAAATAATATAGCAATTGTATTTCTAAATATCTACTGAAAAGGAACAAAGGCAGGCATATGTCTACAGGAAGACTTACATGTGACTATTCAAACTAGCATTATTCATAACAAGCAAAAACCGGAAATAACCCAAATGTCCATCAACTGGCAAATAGATACACTAAGTGTGGTCTATCTGTATAGTGAAATGCTGTTGCTGCTGCTAAGTCCCTTCAGTCGCATCCGACTCTGTGCGACCCCATAGACGGCAGCCCACCAGGCTCTCCCATCCCTAGGATTCTCCAGGCAAGAACACTGGAGTGGGTTGCCATTTCCTTCTCCAATGCATGAAAGTGAAAAGTGAAAGTGAAGTCGCTCAGTCGTATGACATTTCTAGAAAAGGCAAATCTATAGAACTAAAGCAGATCACTGCTTGCCTGAGTCTGAGGTTAGAGTGAGAAATAACTGCAAATGGATACAAGGGAACTTTTTGAGTTGATGGAAATGTCCTAAAACTAGATAGTTGCACGACTCTCTCCACTTGCAAAAATAATTGAACAGTATACCTGGTTGAATTTTTTGCATGTGAACTGTATCTCAAGAAAATCTTACAATGAATTTAAAAAATGTTTAAACACACTAGGATAGAAACAGAAAAGGTAATATATGTTTATAAAATGCTGAAGAAAGAAGTGATGTGGGAATTAATGCACAAAGATAAAAATAACATATCAGAAGTTGGTAGGCTGAGTTGTTCTCAGGGTATAAAACATCACTAGGAAGTTTGGTTGAGTTTGACACGTAATTAGAAGTGTAACCCTGAGCTCAGAGAGATATCAGTTTTAAGGATATAGATTTGGAAATCATTCACAGGGTTGAAGTCATGGGATTGAAAGAGATCATAAGAAAATTAACAGCAAGTGGACAGGACAGAACTTTGTATAGAACACCCATCCCCAAGGAGCCTGAAGAGGAAAAGTTAGAAGGAATTTAAAATAAAAAAATAGGGGATTTTTCTGGTGGTCCAGTGGTTAAGACTCTGTGCTTCCAAAGCAGAGGGCATGAGTTCCATCCCAATCAGGGAGCTAAGATACCACATGCTGCCTGGCACAGTTTGAAAAAAGAGAAAAATCTTTTCTATGTCTTCATGAGACTCACCTGCCAGAAAGATGCTGCTGCTGCTGCTAAGTCACTTCAGTAGTGTCTGACTCTGTGCAGCCCCATAGACAGCAGCCCATCAGGCTCCTCCATCCCTGGGATTCTCCAGGCAGAAACACTNACAGTTTGAAAAAAGAGAAAAATCTTTTCTATGTCTTCATGAGACTCACCTGCCAGAAAGATGCTGCTGCTGCTGCTAAGTCACTTCAGTAGTGTCTGACTCTGTGCAGCCCCATAGACAGCAGCCCATCAGGCTCCTCCATCCCTGGGATTCTCCAGGCAGAAACACTGGAGTGGGTTGCCATTTCCTTCTCCAATGCATGCAAGTGAAAAGTGAAAGTGAAGTCGCTCGGTCGTGTCCGACTCTTCGCGACCCCATGGACTGCAGCCTACCAGGCTCCTCCATCCATGGGATTTTCCAGGCAAGAGTACTGGAGTGGGTTGCCATTGCCTTCTCCCCAGAAAGATGCAGTGGTGGTCAACTCTCAAAGAAACACAGGCAACAAATCCATCAACACTGCGGTATTTTTATAAAATAAAGACAGAAAAAATGATAGATTTTGCCCTTTTTACTCACTCCTTAAAGTAGACTTATTAACAGGTAGGATGTCTGGTTTTAGTCTAGTTTGGTTGTTATTATATATTGTCTTATATTAATTGGGATTCCCAGGTGGTTCAGTGGTAAAGAATCCACCTGCCAATGCAGGAGATACAGATTTGATCCCTGGGTCAGGAAGATCTCCTGGAGAAGGAAATGGCAACCCACTCCAGTATTCTTGCCTGGAGAATCCCATGGACAGAGGAACCTAGAGTGCTACAGTTCGCAGGTCGCAAAGAGTCAGACATGATGGAGTGACTGAGCATGCAGGCAAGACTTTAATATAACTTTAAAAAATAAAGACTATATTTTAANTCCTGGAGAAGGAAATGGCAACCCACTCCAGTATTCTTGCCTGGAGAATCCCATGGACAGAGGAACCTAGAGTGCTACAGTTCGCAGGTCGCAAAGAGTCAGACATGATGGAGTGACTGAGCATGCAGGCAAGACTTTAATATAACTTTAAAAAATAAAGACTATATTTTAAAAAGCCATAGAGAGCAAACTTTGTTCCTCACCTTCCCACCTTTCCATAGACAACTTTTAAGAATTTCCTGGTTTTCTTCGGGAAGAAAGTTTCAAAGAAACAGAGGAATTCAGTAAAATGGTGGGAAAGTCTGTAAAAATAAAAAGCGGGGGGGTGAACCAAGTAGGGGTCAGGGGAAGGAGAGCCAACAGTAGAAGCTGGTAGTCTATCCTCATCTGTGGTTAAGCTTTCTGCAGTTTCAGTTACCTGCAGTCAACATTACATAGAAAATTCCAGAAACAAACAATGCAGAGGTTTTAAAGTATGGCGCTCTTCTGAGTAACATAATGAAGTCTCCTACAGTCCTGTGGTGTCCCAGCTGGAGGTGAACTTTTGTCCTGCGAACAGAGGGTGTAAACACTACCTGCCTGTTACTATAGGGAAAAACATAGCATATGTAGGGTTCAGCGCTATCCGTGGTTTCCAGCATCCAGTGGGGGTCTTAGAACTATCTCCTGTGGATAAGAGGGAACTACAGTGTATAGAGAAGAGTAAACAGTGGAGATGGGGAATTTTACGTGGGGCTAAGCTGACTGAAGCGACTTAGCAGCAACAGCAGCAGCAAGCTGATATTCGCTGGATGTTGTCCCTGCCCCAAGAGGATTCTCTGACACCTCACCCCTGTCTCGACCCCAGTTCCCATGCAGAGCCTGACCTTGTTTGCTGGGACAGCAACATGCTCCTCTTCTTGTATCTTCACCCCTGCAGAGCAAGCGCCCAGTGTTTAGCCTGTGGCCTCCCTCCTGGGAGGAGGGGAGAGGGGTGGGCGACAGGGTGAGAGACCTGGCCAATAGTTGCTCAGCTCTTAAAGAGGTGCAGGTTTTCAACATAGTCCTCAGAAACCCAGTGATAAATGTAACGTGTACCTCTCTAACCACAGCTTTTGGCTATAAAGGACATTATTGGAACAACTGAAAAAACCTGAATTTGGATGGTGGTAACATGTCAGTGTTAATTTCCCAGTTTTAATGTGTGTATCCCCCCAGTTTTATGTAGGGGGAGGCCCTTCTCGGCATTCACTGAAATATTTGGAATGATGGAGAATCTTGTGGGCCATTTATTCTCAAACTGTTAAGAGGGAAAAATGAAAAAAGTTTTTGTACTGCAATTGTAATTTGTTGTTGTTGTTGTTAGCTTTGCTAGGTCTCTGTGGTGGCATGAAGGCTTTCTCTAGTTGTGATGCATGGGCGTCATTGGTCCATGGCATGTGGGATCTTGGTTCCCCCACCAGGGACTGAACCCACATCCCCTGCATTGGAAGGCAGATGCTCAACCACTGGACCACCGGGGAAGTCCTGCAGCTTTTTTATAAATTTGAAATTGCTTCAAACAATTCTTTAAAGCTGTGTACTAGTGGGTGGGTTGGTTTGACATTAAATTTTTGGTTTATGGGCTAGTAGGGCCAAACATAATAAAATAGACAAGATAAGGAAGGAGGCAGAATCACATGTTTCTGTTCCTGGTTTTTTTAGAACTCTGGATGGAAAGACTGGAAGTAACCCTGTTTGCCTTGCAAAATGTAAACAAAGACATTACCCTTAAACTGTGTAATAATGTGCTTTCCTCATCCCAGCTAACAGCAGGGACTCCAGCAATCAGACCAAATATGTTTAGTCACTGGTGCTGGGAAGGTTCACTCCCACCAAGAAAGGCAATTTAAGTAATTAGCCAGTCTTTATTGCAGGATCATCTCCTGGGCTCAGCGGGGGCCAGGGAGCACATGGCTATTAGGCAGGGAAAACTATCATTCACTTTTGCACTCTCTTCCTCTAACCCAAACTTTCAAAGCATGCTCAGAAAGGACACTTTAGCTCAGTGCTTCTAAAAGTCCCAGATGGAAAGAGGTTTGATGGCTAAGCCAACCAGCACATGCTGACAATCTTTTGTTTCCTCTTTGGGTTTGATTGTTTGTTTCCCAATGAAAATAGCTTTGTTGTTTTTCCCAGATAATACAAGTAATCCATGTTTGTTATTGAAACAAATTTAGACAATAACAAATAAGGGTAGCTGTAGAGAGTTAAAATTATCTATAATCTTCCCAACCAGAGTGAGCTGTGGTTTATAATTTAGTGTATTATCCTTCAAGTTTATATAATTATGTTTGAAATGTGTGTGTGCTGTCATGTCCAACTCTTTGCAACCCTGTGGACTGTAGCTCAATACTCTCCTCTGTCCATGGGGTGTCCTCAGCAAGAGTACTGGAGCAGGCTGCTGTTTCCTCCTCCAGGGGCTCTTCCCGACCCAGGGGTTGAACCCATGTTTCCTGCGTCTCCTGTATTAGCCGGTGGATCTTTACCACTGTGCCACCTGAGATTCCCAAATTAAAAATATGATTTACTAAATCAGTTGCATTACAACCATTATAATCCTTGCTTTCCTCTTACTCTATCATGGGCATCTTTACAGGTTAGTAAGTATATATTCTCGAGGTCACATCACAAAGAATCCTTTGTCCAGACAACCCAATAAAAAAAGAGGGCAGAAGACCTCAGCAATCTTTTGGGTGCAATGCCCCATAAACATTAAAGGAATGCTTCAGCTTCATTAATTATCAGGAAAATTCGAATTAAAACCATGATCACCCATCAGAATAACCGAAGTGAAAGAAATGGATAGAAGTACATGGTGGCAAGGATGTGAAGCAATTAGAACTCACATGCACTGATGGTCGGTTACAAATGGATACAACCACTTTGGACAACTGCCAATATCTATGAAAACCAATCATATTTATACCTAGAGTTCAGCAGTTCTATTCCTAGATAAAGGGCCAACAGAAGTGTATGTACTTCTTCACTGAAACATAGTTACAAGAATGTGCATAGCTTCATTATTCAAAAGAACCCCAAACTGGAAACAACCAAATGTCCAGGTAGTGTAGAATGGATATGAGACAGACTGGGACCTGGGACCCATTGCTGCAGCGCTGGCACCTTCGCAAACATCTCCTTGAATACCAGAATACGAAGAGACTGTAAAGGACGAAAACAACTGTGTGCATGCCCAGCTGGGGCAAATTATGAACAAGCGATAAAAAAGACCAAAACTCCAACTGCTACTTCTAAGGAGTCAGGAGCAAAAGCAGGTTACTGCACATGCCGCCTGCATACACCACCACCAAAGGGGTGAGTGAACCACCTAAGCCACCCCTCTGGCCCAGTCCCTGAACACACCCCTACCCACGTCCCATGTAAGGGACCAGCTGACCTCTTTCCCCAACTCAGGCAGTGAACAAGGCTGTTACTTGCATTTCCTCCCCTCTGGTTCAGCACCAGTTCCAGTAAAGCCTTGCCTAAATTTCTTGTCTGGCTTCTTATCAATTCCTATTGATTAAAGAGTCCAAAAACTCTGATTGGTAACAAACTGTGGTATATTTATAATGGAATACTACACAATAGTAAGAATGAATGGATCTCAACTACACAGATGACTCTCACAAACGTAACATAGAGAAAACAAAGCCAGCCACTGAAGATTACAGTCTATACAATCCATTTATAAAAGCATCAGGAGCAAGCTTATTAACCGTGGTGAGGTTGATAGAGGCTCTCCTTCTCAGTGGATGGGGCCTACAGGGGTCACTTGGGGACTTCTGGGCAACGGTAAGCGTGTCTTTCATGACATGGTACTGGATTGTTTAGTTGCTAAGTCATGTCCAACTCTTTTTTGTGACCCCATGGACTGTGGTTTGGGCTTCCCTGGTGGCTCCATGGCAAAGATTCTGCCTGCTATGCAGGAGCCACAAGAGACACAGGTTTGATCCCTAGGTCAGGAATATCCCCTGGAGGAAGGCTGGCATCCCACTCCAGTATTCTTACCTGGAGAATCTATGGACAGAGGAGCCTGGCACGGTACAGTCTATAGGGTTGAAAAGAGTCAGACACAACTGAAGCGACTTAACATACACACATGGACTGTAGTTCACCAGGCTCCTCTGTCTGTGGAATTTCCCAGGCAAGAATACTGGAGTGGATAGAGGAGTGGATTCACTCAAGTTTATCAAGCTGTGCCCTTAGCATCTGTGTATTTCTCTGTATGTAGTTTGCCAATAAATATAAAATTAAATGAATTAATTCTCCAAAGTCTGGAATCTATTGAATTTTATTCACATTTTTTTTCTTACAATCAAGTTATAGACATTTCCTAATTTTTAAGGCAAAAAGTTCATCCACACTGCATACAATATTAATGACATTTTAAACTCTCTTTAGCTATTATGACCCATATCTGCCAGTCCCCTCTCAGTAGGCGCTGCTATGTTAAGTTATAATGAACATCCCAATCCTAGGCCCCAAGAGCCACCTCCAAAGAGCTAAACAGTGGTTCTTACCAGGGGGTACTTTGCCATCACCTCAACTCACGTGTATCTGGGCAAGTGCAAACTAGGATGTTATTAATTGTACATTGCAGAGATGCTATGGATTGTCACCTAAATTCTGCCTCACGGCTGAGGCACTCATTTCCCAGTTCCTGGAGTGTTGCTTCTTGAGGACTCAGAAATCACTTCCCAGAAATTGTTCTCAGCAGAATGAAGCTGTCTGCTTGGCTTATGATTCTTCCTGGGACAGTTTACATTCACTGAATGGTCCAGACAGGAAAAAAAAGGCTGCCCATGCCTTGGAAGAAGGGCAGGTCCACATCAGCTACATGATTTTGCTGAAGCCTCTGTTGACACTGCATCACAGTTCAAATTTTCCTTCTGTCTGATCTTTCTTCCCTTACTTCCTCCCAGTCTGAGAATATTCCCCATAAACTTCCTATACACAAGTCTCCACTTCAAAATTTGTTTCCCACAGGACCTTATCTGAGATGTTCACTTACAAGAAAGAATTCAAAATACATGTCACAATTATTGTAAACCAGTGTTGTCCAGGATAGTGTTTATGGAAAAGGTAAAACCTTAAGGCCACACAGTATTATGATCTCAGTTCAGTTCAGTCGCTTATCTGGGAGAAGCCAATTCGAAGCTTGCTGGATAACGAACCAACAGGAAGCCTCAGGTCAGAAGTACAGATGGCAGAGCTGGGGAACCACTGCTCAGGTTGGCCTCACCAGAGCAGAATAACCTTGTTGAGAGACAGAGTCATGAGGTTTTATAGACAAATGAGGGCTGGCCGGGAAAAAAACCTTGGCTTGAAATTGGTTTTAATAGAACAGGGACCCTGTGCTTATTTTTCAACAAGTGATTGATAAAAGAAAGCTGCTTTTGGATAAATCTAGAAATAAGTGGATTCTTTACCAGCTGAGCTACCAGGGAAGCCCAGAAGCAGAGTGCAAGACTTTAACTGCAGGTAAGACAGACAACTTGAAGACCAGCATGGCAGATGGGGCCACAATCTCAGGAAAAGGACCACTTGCCTAGGCTATAAATAGCTCACAGGGTGTTCAAAAGATGAGAACATGTGTCTGAGACCAGTTTTGCTCCTGTTGCAGTACTAACCACAAGAGTCACAAAGGGGAAATGTATTTTCAATGGAGAATTCCACACTGAAGAGGAGAGCACTCTTTCAGCAAAAACAGAATATGACCACAACTGTTTTTCAAAGAGCTGAGAAAAAATTGCCAGGAGACAATTTTAGAAATGTTTAAAGACAAGGGCAAGCTCTCCAATGAATTTATGGTTGCTGGAGAGGGGAGGGTGGGGGAAAGAGATAGTTGGGGAGTTGGGGATATACAAACATATACATATACATAACATATGCACACTGCTATGTTTAAAAGGTATAACCAACAAGGACTTATTATTCAGCACATGGAGTTCTGCTCAGTGTTGTGTGGTGGCCTGGATGGAAGGGGAGTTTGGGGAAGAATGGATACATGAGTATAAACGGCTGTGTCCCTTCACTGTTCACCTGACATTGTCACAACATTGTTTGTTTATCAGGTAATTAGGTATGCTACTGCTGCTGCTAAGTCACTTCAGTCATGTCCGACTCTGTGCCACCCCACAGACAGCAGCCCAACAGGCTCCCCTTCCCTGGGATTCTCCAGGCAAGAATACTGGAGTGGGGGGCCATTTCCTTCTCCAATGCATGAAAGTGAAAAGTCAAAGTGAAGTCGCTCAGTCGTGTCCGACTCTTAGCGACCTCATGGACTGCAGCCTACCAGGCTCCTCCATCTATGGGATTTTCCAGGCAAGAGTACTGGAGTGGGGTGCCATTGCCTTCTCCGGTAATCAGGTATACCCCAATACAAAATAAGTTTGTTTGTTTGTTTTTTAAGAGCAAGTCCTTCAAAATTGCCACTTAGAATCAATCTGGGTAGAACCTCAGTTCAGTTCAGTTCAATTTCTCAGTCATGTCTGACTCTTTGTGACCCCATGGACTGCAGCACGCCAGGCTTCCCTGTCCATCACCAATTCCTGGAGCTTGCTCAAACTCATGTCCATCGAGTCGGTGATTCCAGCCAACCAACTCATCCTCTGTTGTCCCCTTCTCCTCCTGCCTTCAATCTTTCCCAGCATCAGGGTCTTTTCCATGATTCAGTTCTTCACATCCGGTGGCCAAAGTAGTGGAGTTTCAGCTTCAGCATCAGTCCTTCCAATGAATATTCAGGACCGATTTCCTTTAGGATGGACTGGTTGGATCTCCTTGCAGTTCAAGGGACTCTCAAGAGTCTTCTCCAAAACCACAGTTCAAAAGCATCATCTCTTCAGTGCTCAGTTTTCTCTATAGGCCAACTCTCACATCCATACATGACTACTGGAAAAACCATAGCTTTGACTAGATGGACCTTTGCTGGGAAAGTAATGTCTTTGTTTTTTAATATGCTGTCTAGGTTGGCCATAGCTTTTTTCCCAAGGAGCAATGGTCTTTTAATTTCATGGCTGGAACTTCAGGGATGAGGTTTTTATCTCTGATTTCTCTAGGCTAAAGGACAGACATGAATGTGGTAGGGAGGATTATGCTTTTCAAGGGCACCTACCACCCATTGCCTGGTTACATGATGTAAGTAGTTTAGCGTCAAGGTTCTTACTGGTAAAACAATGATGCTGTATAGTCATATAGGTTTGTGTTCTTTCAGTGACAGAGGTTCCAGACAGCTTTTCTTTTTGGAATTGTTGATGTGCAAACCTTTTCTGTGATGTTGGCTTATTACTGGGTGAATGAGGTCAGAGTTTTTAGTTCAGCATCTTGGGGACTAGTATGCTGCTCATTTCATGGCCACAGACCACAACTCTTACCTTAATCAGCAACAGTTTGACTGTATTTAATATGCAAGTAGTCACAAAAAAACAGGTTAGAAAATGCCTGTGTTTCAACTGCAGGAAACTATATGCAATACTTATGACAATGTGGCTTTCTCACTCCATCCCCCTTTTCTTCAGAAGGTGATTTCTATATACTTATATGTAAATAAATATATATTTGCTTATATTTATCCAATTATTTGGCAATACATTTCCATTTTTCAACAGTAAATCCAGTGTAATAGGAAGAAGTCTCCCTCACTTGCCTATGGACTCAATGTCCACCTTGACTGCAGGAATCTATTTTTTATTTTTATAAAATCTTTCAGAATTTCTTTCTATGTATATTAGGAATACGCATATAGATACTTATCCCAATTTTTTACACACACAAGATATTCTGTTCTAAACCTTGCCTTTTCTCAGTGAATACTATTTTTTCGGAGAACCTTCCAAATTGTCAATAAAGAGCTTCCTTCATTCTCTTTCATGACCTCATAATATTCTATTTGTTCCACAATTTATATAACAGTCTCTGTTGTTGGACATTTGGGTTAGTCATGAGGCTTTGCATTTTTTTAAAAAGGTTCAATGAATAACCTTATACATATATCCTTCAGGTGTTTCTGTAGGATAAATTCCTAGAAATAGAACTGGGAAGGATATGCATTTGTAATAGACATTGCCAAATTGCATTTCATAGGAATTGCCTTATTTCTTTCGGAGAAGATGATGGCATCCCACTGCAGTACTCTTGCCTGGAAAATCCCATGGATGGAGGAGCCTGGTAGACTACAGTCCATGGGATTGCGAAAAGTCAGACACGACTGAGCGACTTCATTTTGACTTTTTACTTTCATGCATTGGAGAAGGAAATGGCAACCCACTCCAGTGTTCTTGCCTGGAGAATCCCAGGGATGGGGGAGCCTGGTGGGCTGTCGTCTATGGGGTCGCACAGAGTAGAACACGACTGAAGTGACTTAGCAGCAGCAGCCTTATTTCTTTAATATATAACATGGAATTTTTCAAAAGTATATGCCCTTACATCACACTATACAAAAAAAAAAAAAAAAAAAACTCAAATGTTAAAGCCTGTGCTCTGCAACAAGGGAAGCCACCACAATAAGAAGCCCTCACACGCAGCAAAGAGTAACCCCTGCTCACCACAACTAGAGAAAGCCAGGGCTCAGCAAAGACCAGCACAGCCATAAAGAAGTAAATCTTAAAAAAAATTAACTCAAAATGTGATAAAGACCTGAACATAAGAACCAAACTATAGAACTCTTAGAAGGATATATGGGGTAAATCTTCATGACCTTAGATTTGGCAGTGAATTCCTAGATATGATACTATAAACACAAGCCAGAAAAGAAAAAAATAGATAAATCAAACTGCATCAAAATTTAAAACTCTTATGCATCAGAGAAAACTATCAAAAAGGTTACACGAAAACTCACAGAATGGGAGACAATATTTGCCAACCACTTGGGGGGCTTCCCAGGTGGCGGAAGTGGTAAAGAACCCACCTGCCAATGCAGGAGATGTAAGAGAGGTAGGTTGGATCCATGGGTTGGGAAGATCCTCTGGAGAAGGAAATGGCCACCCACTCCCATATCCTTGCCTGGAAAATCCCATGGACAGAGCAGCCTGGCTGACTACAGTCCATGGCGTCACAGAGTAGGACATGACTGAAGCAACTTAGCACTCATATCTGATAAAAATCCATTATGCAAAATATATAAAGAATAGTTACAATTCAGCAACAAAATAAATAACACAATTTAAGAATGAGTAAAAAACTTATATATGTAGTTCTCTGAAGAAAATATACAAATGACCGACAAGCACAAGGAAAGATGCTCAACATCATTTGTCACTAGGGAAATGCAAATCAAAGCCACAATCATGCACAATAACTGAATACACTTTATGGCCCTGAAATGTACACTGAAAATGGTTGCAATGATAAATTTTATCTTATGTATGTTTTGCCACACACACACACACAAAATTAAAGCATAGACCCTAAAAACAACAAAAATGCCTCACAATAAGATAGCAGTTCAACGTAGTAACATGGCTATAATGGAGAGGAGGGGAGGAAGGAAGGAAAATAAGTGCTGTTGAGGATGTAGAGAAATTGAAACACTTACACATTACTGGTCAAAATGTAAAATGGTGCAGCCACAGGAGAAAACAGTCAGGCAGGTCCTCAAACATTAAACACAGTTATCACTTGACTCAACAATTCTACTTTTTAGGAATATACCCAAGAGAAATGAAAAGCTATGTCCACACTAAAACTTATGCACAAATATTCATAGTAGTTATTCATGATAACCAAAAGATGGAAACAACCCAAATGTCCATCAGTTGCTTAACAGATAAACACGATGGAGCATTTCTATACAATGGAATGTCATTTGACCAAAGAAAGAAATGAAGTACAGATGCACACCATGACAGAGATGAATCTTGAAAACATTGTTTTAAGTGAAAGAAGCCAGTCACACCACATAGTATGATTCCATTTATATGAAATGCCCTGAAGAGGCAAACACATAAAGACAGAAAGTAGATTTGTGATTGATTAGGATAGGGAGGTGAGGGGAATGGGAGGGTAACATCAAAGGGATGGATGAAAAATTCTAAAACTGACTATGGTGATGGTTGCACAGCTCTGTGAATAAAAACCACTGAATTGTGGACCTCAAATGAGTAGATTGGGTGGCATATGAATTATATCTCAAGCGGCTATAAAATAACATAATTTAATTACGAAAGAATCTAGTTACCTAACATGGGAGGATAGCAAAAGCCAGGCTTTCATGATTATCTACTGGAAAGCCTGCTGAATCTTGACAGTCATCACCATGGGTCCAGCACATCCAAGACATTTCCTGAAAACCCTCCATTTGAAGCACTGGGATTCTGAGAGCACTACCAGCCACTGGGAAATGTTCAATCAGCAAAAATGTGCCAACCAGCATTTTCATCTGATGTGTCACCATTTATCTCTTGGCTTTTCTCCATATTAAAATGAACTATAAAATGAAAGAAATGGGCCGGTCTTCAGGAAAACAATTCTACAGACTTACCCAAAGGTGCTGTAAAACAGTCCAGTGGTTAATACTCCGTGCTTTCGCTACTGAGGGCCTGCCTGTATGATGCAGCCAGAAATAAACAACAACAACAACAACACAGTAGACTTAGACACACAATTTGTTTTGTTAACAAGTTATGTGATTAGTGAATCAAGTGAACAGGCAGGGGCAGGGAATACCCTGAAAATCATCCATCATTATTTATGGAAAAGCACTATTTATTTTACTGTCAACTAAATCTTTTTATCTCATAAAAAGAGCTTCTACAAATCAATAAGTGGAAGAACAGTAATACACTGAGGACAAGACATGAAAATACAGTGCATTTAAAAAATGTAAAAATAAGAATAAAATGTGAGAAATCTCTCCTCCCACAAAATAAAATTGTATCTTAAAACTACCCCCACACTTCATATTTCCTCTGTCAGAGTGGCAAATATTAAAAAGCGTATTTATACAGCAGGTTTTCAGAGATATTAAGAAATAAGATCCTTGCACTATTAGTGAAAAAAATTAATTGGCACAGTCCCTGGAAGGCAATCAGACACCATCTAACAAAAAGTATAAAGAATCTTGTAACCCAAAGATTCCCTTTCTAGGAGTCATGCTACAAATGCACTTTTCTCTTTCCTCTGTCTTTTCTCCTCTCTCTTCTAATCTCCACTCTATGCCTCAAGTGAAGCCAATAAATGGGTAATAATTCCCTTAAGCTTCACAGAATTATTTTCTTTTTGACTATGAGAATTGGCAGCTTAAAAAAAAAAACACACACAAAAACCCTAGATGCCTTAATAATTAAAGAGAAACTTTAAAAGTTACTCCTATGAAGGTTCATAGCTATAAAAGTAATAAATGAAGCTCCCAAAAGACTGCACTATAGGTCAGGCTAAGAATCTTATTCAAGGGAAGGGGAACTAAGGGGAGAATGGAAACATGTATATGTATGACTGAATCCCTTCGCTGTCACCAGAAACTAGCACAAGACTGTTAATCGGCTATACCCTAATATAAAATAAAAAGCTTAAATAAAAAGAAATTTAAAAAGAATCCTATTCAGTAAGAACTCGTATTGCGGCGAGCTGGGGAAGGGAGGGGGAATCTAGAAAGCTGAGCCCAACTATTATCAGCATATGTGCTGCCATAGTGACCCCTGCTGGCCTAATGCAAAAACAAATTTATGTGGAAGGTTTTAGTAGACACTTTTCTTCAACAGCTTCTTTAAAAACATGACACTTTCTGTGACTTCCAGATTATTACCTCTGCCTTTCTCTAGCTTGCAACTCTTTCGTGCATCAGAGGGGCTTGACTTTTTCTCAGCGAAGAGCTAAATCCCTCGATATCTCACTTCCTAAGGAGATGTGTTCCTTTCACGACTCTTTCCTATTTCCTCTTGGGTAGTTCTAGTTTTAGTTCTTCTAGTGTGTCTGTCTGCCTCTGTACTGGCCACTTACTGTGGGTACCACAAGTGCATTGCACCCACAGACGACCTGATATCCTCTCATCCACTGACCCACCTCATCTGCACTTGTGCTCGCCCCATTCATTTCTCAATCTCAGGCTTCTTACAAGGCGGTCCATGGTCCATCCACGTACTATTTCCCAGATAGCTTGCTTAAAATAGAGATTCCTGGAGACTGTCAGACTGAAGCAAGTCAGAAAGAGAAAAACAAATACTATATATTAATGCATATAGCTGCTTCCCTGGTGGCTCAGATGGTTATGTGGAATCTGAAAAAATTGATATAGATGATCTTATTTATACAGCAGAATAGAGACACAGATGTAGAGAATAAACATATGAATAACAAGGGGGGAAAGGGAAGGTGGGATGAATCGGGCAAGTGGGACTGACATATATACACTAATATGTACAAAATAGATAACTAAAGAGAAACAGGGGGCTTCCCAGGTGGTAAAGAATTCACCTGCCATTGCAAGAGACACAGGAAATAAAGGTTCAATCATTGGGCCAGGAAGATCCCCTGGAGTAGGAAATGGCAACCAACTCCAGTATTCCTGCCTGGAAAACTCCATGGACAGAGGAAGCTGGTGGGCTACAGTCCCTGAGGTAGCAAAGAGTCAGACACAACTGAGCACACACACAATGAGAACTTACTGTATAGCACAGGAAACCCTACTCCACGCTACACAATGCTCCATGGTGTTCTAAGTGGGAAGGAAATGCAGAAAAGCAGGGATATACGTCTATGTATAACTGATTCACTTCGCTGTGCAACAGAAACTGACACAACCTTGGAAAGCAACTATTGTTCAGTCGCATCTGATAGTTTGCAACCCCATGGACTGCAGCACTCCAGGCTTCCTTGTCCTGGGAATGGCACTATCTCCTGGAGATTGCTCAAACTCATGTCCGTTGAGTCGGTGATGCCATCCAACCATCTCATCCTCTGTCGTCCCCTTCTCCTCCTGCCCTCAATCTTTCCCAGCATCAGGGTCTCTCCCAGTGAGTTGGCTCTTCACATCAGGTGGCCAAAGTATTAGAGCTTCAGCATCAGTCCTTCCAGTGAATATTCAGGGCTGCTTTCCTTTAGGATTGACTTGTTTGATCTCCTTGCTCTCCAGGAGACTCTCAAGAGTCTTCTCCAATCAAAAATTTAAACATAATAATAATAAATAAAAGATTAATGAGAAATGAAGATTACTGGCCCTCTGATTTAGACCTTCTGGAATCCTGGAACCCACCTTTATAACAAGCAAGTACCCAGAGAATGAATTTTTCTGTGTACACACACACACGCACACACACATACATGTGGGAGCAATATTAAAAAATGCCCTGATTTTTTAAAAATGAAACTATACTCTCTTATCCAGAAACTTGCCAGACCTCCTAAACATTTAAAGAATTAAGTCTAAAAAACCTGTTCTTGACTTTTAAGCCTTTGGTAAATTGTTCAAAATATCTGCTGTCTCTTCCTGTAAGTGGATTATATGTCCCTACCCCAGTGATGGCAGGCTTAGCCATATACTGTGCTTTGGCCAATGAACATATGAATAACACATGCCTCTCTCAGGCAAGCACTGGGAGCACTGTTGCAGAGCTCTGCCATATTCTCTTTTCTTCAGCTAGAACCAATATACTCCATAGAAGGGCTGCTTTCTCAGCTAGGACCCAGCACAAAGACGCAAGGAGCAGAGCTATGGGCAACCCACAATGGAAGACTGATGTAAATGAAAAATAAGCTTGCTTCATTGCTGTGATTTGGAGTCCTTTGTTACCACAGTCAACTTTGCTAAGCTGACTGGTAAAGAATCCACCTCCCAATGCAGGAGGCGCAAGAAACACAGGTTCAGTCCCTGAAATGGGAATATCCTGTGGAGTAGGAATTGGCAACCCACTTCAGTATTCTTGCCTGGAAAATCCCATGGACAGAGCCTGGTGGGCTACAGTCCATGCGGTTGCAAAGAGTCGGACACGACTGAGCACACACAAGCTGACTGATACAAACACTTCACAGTTTGCTTTCCTGGCTCTATTTCCCATTGCTCTTCAACACTTATTCCATGCAATGCTTGCTAAACTTAGTGAGTGGCTTTTCCTCATTCACAAATTATTCCAATTCTATGCACCATTTGTTATCTTCTGCCACCAACTGTACCTCTTAAGGTCTGACTTCATCCTTTAACATCCATCTCAAGAGCCACTTTCTGTGTAAAGCTTATTCTTATTGCTTGATGGGCTTCCTTTCAATCCTACATAAACTACTACTGTAACCTGTTTTGTTGCTGTTGGTACTTTTCTTTATCTCCCTTCAAAACATCATAAATTCCTTGAGATTAAAGATGATCTTATTCATAATGTGTTCACTGAAGCTTTGCCAACAGTAGGAATCCACACAAGTATTCGTTGAATTAAATGAGCGCTTTCAACTACAGAATTGCTGTTTAATATATTTATGATGTTTTTAAAGGTAAACTTTACAAAACACTTAACATACTCATTGAGGAAGCAAGATTAAGATGCAAGTAGAATTATTTCTAACAGCAAACATTCCTGCTGAATGTTAAGGTTAAAGTTTAATGATTTGGTGTGCACATTCGTATATGTGTGTCTTGTAATCATCTGCGAAATGACCAGATCTTGACCTTCATCCCCTTCCTGTCTCTTGCTAAATCCAAGAGGTTTTAAAGCAAAATTTCACCAAAGAAAAATAATGTATCATAAAGTTAGTGTTCCTATAATTGCATGCCACATGCTAAGGGCAACTTTTGCATTTATGGCCCAAATTAGCTATAATAGAAGATGTATTTTCCTGCTTATGATTAAAATTCAACAAATACAATTCCAATTTCAAAATGAATACCCAATAACAAAATGTTGCCTCTATAAATCCTCGTAGCAAATAGAGTCCTATCCTTGGTGACGAGCATCTATCTCCTTTCCACTTCTCTCCAGCTTCTATTAACCTAGTGCCCTCTGAAACATTTTGGCAGTAATTGCAATGGTTCCTCAAGTTTTTATGAATCTAATTTTAAAAGGATAGGAGACATTATTTTTGAACTGCTTATCAATTTCATGCTGTGTGAAGTTTTACTATAAGCTGAGGGTAAAAATACTTTGTGCTTATTAGGGACACAAAGTTGTTTGTTGGAGCACCTCAAATTGGCCATCTGTGCTAGGAAAACATGCTGTGCATTCAGTCCCTTCATTAACGCAAGAGGAAAACATTTCTTCTACCGAAAATTCAAACAACACAAAAATACATAAAGATTCCTGACATTTGCTGTCAGTCATTTGCTATCTTCAATATCAGCAATTTCTAAACCATATTCTGTAGAAAGGAAGTATCTCTACATAAAGGGATAGATGTTTAGCCAAAAAGAGCAAGTGTTTATGGGGTAGGGGGGTGGGGGGAATCAGTGATCAAATAAATTTGAAGAAAACTGCAAATTGGACCTCAACTCCTTCAGGAAATCTTTATTTACATAGGATGTTAAATCTTTCATCTGATCCTGAAGTGAGGCAGGAACATGTAAGCATGTTTCCCAGTTTATTCAACTATGGAATCAGCTTTTGATTTTATGCTTTGTTTTATATCAGCAGACTCACTGAATTAATCTCATGGGACACTGGTATTCAGCAGGACTTGAGCTAAGAAATTCATGTGGGTATGTTTAAGTTATCCATCTAAAGTGTTAAGAAAGAAAAAGATCTGAGTTGGAAATTCAGGTTATACAAGCACATCCAAGATTGAGTGGTTTCTCAACACTATCCAGAAAAGTAGGGTTAATAGTTCTGAATTAAATGTACCTAAAAGAAAAGGTCTCATAGCTGTATCCTTAATTTGATTGTTGAAATATTTCAATACATTCTTGATTACATTTCTGGGATTTTTCTCAGATTGGGTTTAGTACAGCTCAGACTAATGCTCATGGTCAAGACCAGTGTCTTTTTCTCTGTGTCATATTTATAAAAGTTTAATAACTGATGTTTTTTAAAGTACCTGATCACATTCTCCACACTGTTCATGAAATACGTTACTTGTAAGACTCTAAGCCTACATAAGCTCATGGAGTTTGTCATTCTGTATCAGGCTTAACTATCTGCATTCTTTGGGGGTATATACCAGAAATGTCTCCTGGTATATAATGATAATGGCTCCCTTATTAAAGCAAGTTTTAAATGCACTCACCAAAGTCATATATATACTTTAAGAACTCACCACCTGGATTACGGTCCAGGTCATTCTGTAATACTGAAAGACACTTAGAGATGATGTAGTAGTCTATCATTTACCAAAAGCATGATTACCTGCTTTTTGTTTGAGAGTTGTTACTTACTTGTTAAGGCTTTTTTTTTTTCTCTCTCTCTCTTACTCTTTATGAAAGCAGTACCTGTTGTATGTTTTAGATTCCTTCAGTTCTTGGGGTGATTTGGGTCTATGTAGTTAGATTTCATTCTAGATGTTTCTCCTCGAAGCCAATTTAAAACTAAATGTGTGTGGCAAAATTCAAGTGGAGATGCTCAGACAAGAGGAATGTCTGAGCAGCCCAAAGGCCCCTTAAGAATGTCACATTGTGGACATCACCAAGAAGGCTAGATAAGAGGCTCCTAACTTTCCTCCCTCCCATGGATGCAACAAACATACAGCTACACATGGATTAATTCCTCCCAAGAGAAACGCAGAAACTAGGTGAATGACTACAACACACTGAGAGACTAATAACAACAAAATGGGCAGGAAAGGTTGAAACACACTCTTGCCATAAAGCCCACCCCTGGCACAATGCCTTACAATCAGGAGAGACCCTTAACTACCAGCTTCTCCATGAAGAGAGAAGGGTTTGGACCCATATTTAGTGCCCTGACTTTTACAGTTGCCACACTGGGACAGGTCCTTAAACCACCTATTTCTAAAAGCTGACCAAACATGGCATTCACAAGTCCCACAGGACCATGGTAAACAAAGCAGCAGTTTTATATAGGCACGTGAGCGCTTCCGGTGGCTAGACCCCCAGACTTAATACAGAGAGGTCAGGCAAAAATGCCCATCTCCCACTCTCTCCATGGAAGGAGCCTGACTGCATGCTGTTCCAGCTGCTGCTACATCTGAGTGCTGGCTGGCATCCTCCCAGGAGCCTATCAGTGCCAGGGGACACTTCCCCCCCACACACACTTCTCCCTCTGACTTGCTCAGACAATAAAACCAAGTTGCCAGCTTCTCCCTGGAAGGAGCTTGTACATACTTCTAGAGCTACAACTTTTTTTATGGCTGCTGAGAGATGGCGCCTCAAATCATCTAGCTCTGAAAGTCAGTGGAACTCATCATCCATGAGTCTCACAAGACTATATAAAACAAAACAAAACAGCAGTTTTTGAATGGGCAGCAAGCATTTTCCACAGTTATCCCCTCCAGGCTCAGTATGGAGGGAGCAGACAAGAATACTCATCTTTCAGTTCTCCTCGAAAGGAATTTGACTGCATACTTTCCCAGCCACATGCTGTCTGACGATCCAGCTTCTTCTGTTCAGCCTGCATGAAGTCAACTAGGATCCTCCCAGGAGTCTGAGAGAGCAGCAGGTACATCCCACACCATCTCCCCTGGCTCATTCCCCAGTAAAACCAAGTCTCTAGCTTCTTCCTGGAAGGAGTTTGTCCACACATCTAGCATCCAGTTGTTATGACCGTTTGAGGAACTGGCTCCCAAGTCACTTGGTTCTGGGAACTGACAAGGCTCAGTATTCACCAGGTCCCCAAGACCACACAAAACAAGGAGGCAGTTCTATATGGGTGCACAAGCTCTTTCAGTGACTTTTCCATCTGACTTAGCACAGACTAAGGAAAACCACCCAGCTCTTGTTTTTTTCCTGATAGGGCCTAGACTGCATAGCTAAATCCTAACTTTTCTAGCTGCTGCCTGAAGGTCAGACTTTCAGTTAGCCTACACACATCAGGAGTATCAAGGAGGTAAAAAGCCTCCATACAACTATCATTGGATTTTTCAGCAGAAACTTTGTAGACCAGGAGAGACTGGGATGACATATTGAAAATGCTGCCAACCAAGAATATTCTACCCAACAAACTGATACCTTAGAATTAAAGAAGAGATAAAGATTTCAGAGACAAAAGCTGAAGGAGCTTATTACCATTAGATTGGTCTTATAAGAAATGTTTAAGGGAGTTCTTCAAGCTGAAACAAAAGGATGCTAATTAGTAACATTGATTTTTACATATAAATTTTTGTACTCAATAGGTTTACTAAAAGCATTTATCAATTCTAACAGATTTTATAGAATATTTAGGGTATTTTTCAGTATATGAGACCATGTCATCTGCAAACAGAGGCAATTTTAATTCTCCCTTTTCTGATTTGGATGCCATTTTTCTTTCTTCCCTAATTGCTCTGACTAGGATTTCCGGTATTATGTTAAAAAGAAGTGGTAAGAATAGGCATCTTTATTTTAGAAGAAAAACCTTTAGCTTTTCACTGTTGAGCATGCAGTCAGCTGTGGGGTTGTCAAAAATGGCTTTTTAAATATCCAAAACATAAAAGGAACTCATACAGCTCACCAGCAAAAGAAATCAAATGATTTAATTTTAAAATGGGCAAAGGACATAAATAGACATTTCTCCAAAGAAGATATACAAGTGTTCAATTGGTATATGGAAAGAAACTCAGCATCACTAATCATCAGAGAAATAAAATTCAAAACCACAATAAGATATCACCTCACAGCCTTATGGCTTTTATAAAAAAAGACACCAACAGAAGTTGGTAAATATATAGAAAAAAGGAAACCTTTGTACACTGTTAGCAGAAATGTAAAATGGTACAACAGCCACTATGGAAAATATTAAAGCAGTTTCCTAATAAATTACAAAACAGAACTACCATATGACCCAAGAATTCCACTTCTAGATATATATCCTAAGAAAACAAAATCACTATCTCAAAGAAATATCCGTATTCCCATGTTTGTTCCAGCATTATTCACAATAGCCAAGGTAAACTCAAATGTCTGTGTATATATATGTGTGTGTATAATATATACATCCAATATTATTCAGACCTCAACAAGAAGGAAATCCTACCCTTTGCAACACAGATGAACCTGGAAGGCATTATAATAATTGAAATAATCCAGACAGAAGAAAGACAGATACTGCATGGTATCGCTCATATGTAGAATCTAAAAAGAAAACAACAACAACAAAGGGTAGAACAGTAGTTTCCAAGGGCTGGGAGTTGAGGGAGATGGGGTGAAGTTGGTAAAGGGTATGAACTTTCAGTTATAACATGAGTTAAGTTCTAAGGATCTAATGTATTGCATGGTGACTATGGTTGATAACACTTTACGGTATAACTGAAATTTGCTGAGAGTAGATCTTGAGCTTTCTCACTAAAAAATAAATAACTATGTGAGGTAACAGATGTGTTAATTAACTTTATAGTAGAAATCCTTTCACAATGTATACATGGATCAAATCCTCATATTTTAAACATACTACAACTTAGATTTTCAATTATACCTCAATAAACTTGAAAAATAAAAATTTGCTTGTTAATTTGTTTAATAACTGGTTTATGGCCCTAGAAAGAACAATTTGGGCCAATAGAGCAAGCAGATAATCAGGTTCTTCACTTACCTCCATGAAGTATCCTAGCATTCTTCTCAAACAGGAAAACTGCTTCGTGACAGGAGTTACCTTCCTGATCAAAAGACCCAAGATCGTTGATCAATATGGCTTCTTTCATGCAAGAACACAGATCTAGAGTAACAAACACTAGATTGGGAGTCAGAGAATGTGAAATCTGTCAGTAGCCTACTTGTCAGGAAACATAGAGTACATTAGGGCAGCCATATAATTGTTGTTGTCGTTGTTGTCTAGTCGCTAAGTTGTGTGTGACTCTTTCTTGATCCCATGAACTGCAGTCCACCAGCCTTCTCTGTCAATGGAATTTCCCAGGCAGGAATACTAGAGTGGGTTGCCATTTCCTTCTCTAGGGGATCTTCCCAGCTCAGGGATAAAACCTGTGTTTCCTGCATTGACGGGTACATTCTTTACCACTGAGCCACCAGGGAAGCCCAGCATATCATTACTTGAATATAAATTATATTCTTCATTGGAGTCCTTCTTAACTAGGACAATAGATATAAACCAGGACTGTCCTCTACAAACTGGGATATATGATCACCCCAATTCTATCACTAGATATTCTGTAGAGAAACTTCCAACTATAAAACAATGATCCTATGGTTAGCAAACCAGTTTAAAATATTTATCTCTAATGGAGAGAATTGGCAAGTGCTTAATGGCTTTTCAAAAAAAATTAAGATGAGTTTTAAATAGAGCAAAGTTTTGAAAACACTATCTCCTTAAGATTCTATTTTCAGTCTTTCAAGAGTCTTTCAAGAAATTAAGAAATTGTTTTAGTTCCTCTTTCTAACAATTCCATGAATACATTATCCTAAATGCTCTAGTTCTTAAACTCTCAGTCACTAAAAAATATTTTTCATGTTCTATATTTATGTTTGGTTTTAAAGCAGCCATTTTTTTGAGGAAGAGAGGAAAGGATGGCAGTGAGAAGTGGAGGAGGAGGGATGGGAATGATGACAGATGTCCAGGGCAGGCATTTTCCCCCAGTTCCTCTTTTTGGAGTGGACTTGAGATGAACAAAACCAATCCTGGTTTCAGAATGTTTCTTGTGCTCTTGTCACAGTACATGACATTTTCACATACTGCAATTCTGTTTTTTAAAGATATATGTTTTCCACACAGTTGGGCCTCCAAGTGCAAGCCAGCTACCTAGTGCCTGTGTCAACTCTGGCCTGCGTGACCTCTGCTCTCTAACTCAGACAAGTTGACATCCAAAGGCTCCAATTTCCAAGCTCTGGTGGCAGCTGGCCCCCAGGTAAGTCCTGCAGTGGGAGTCAGTGGCGGAAAGAAAAGGGAAAGCAGAGTCTTTGTCTTGTTTCTAGCTGTATCACATGAACAGCTCCTGCTCTTCCTGTTGAGGTTCACTTTCTCCTGCAGACCTGGCTATGGGCTTTGTCCCACCAACCTAGAGAGGGGATTGGCTTCCTGCTGATGCTTATTTGCAAGCTGCTTCAGTCTTTTACTGGTTCTTTCAGCTCTTTTAACACAAGAGCATCAATCCTGTTTAAAATAATTGAGTAGCTTTTGTTTTCTGGGTGGAAATGCTTGTTATAATACTCAGTAAAATAGTGAGTTGTTCCAAGTCTGGAGGAAAACTCACTGGAAGGGCCTTACTGTGAGATAGCATGTGGTTCTCCTACAGGGAACCTTCCCAAGAGTAATTATTCAAAAATGTCACCTTGTGAGCTGGCTTTGTGCTGTGCTCTGCTGTGCTCAGTCACTTCTGCTGCTGCGAAGTTGCCTCAGTCGTGTCCAACTCTGTGTAACCACATAGACGGCAGCCCACCAGGCTGCCCCGTCCCTGGGATTCTCCAGGCAAGAACACTGGAGTGGGTTGCCATTTCCTTCTCCAATGCATGAAACTGAAAAGTGAAAGTGAAGTCGCCCAGTCAAGTCCAACTCTTAGCGACCCCATGGACTGCAGCCTACCAGGCTCCTCCATCCATGGGATTTTCCAGGCAAGAGTACTGGAGTGGGGTGCCATTGCCTTCTCCATTAGTCACTTCAGTTGTATTCAACTCTTTGCAACCCCATGGACTGTAGGCTGCCAGGCTCCTCTGTCCATAGGATTCTCCATACTGAGGTGGGTTGCCATGCCCTCCTTCAGGGCATCTTCCCAATCCAGGGATCGAACCTACGTCTCCCACAAGAATCTGCAGGTAGATTCTTTATCATCTGCGCCAGCAGGGTTTAGACCTTGACAAGTATAATATGCAACTTATCATGCTTAATGTTTGGTATCTTAAAGCTGAACCACATTGTTCTACAGGAAGATCTACTTTATCACAGGAGATATATCTTGGAGATTCAAGCATGAAAGAATAAGTGCAAACGTTTCAATAAAAGGAAACTAGAAATCAAATAGTGGTTTGCACAAGGATATATCTGAACTTTTCACAGATTTTTACTGAAACAGAAACTACAAACTGTAAGAATATACAAATGATTTTACACAAATGCATTAAAATAAATCGTACATATTCTACATTAGGTTATTCAGTCTATAAAATAATCTTTCCCAAATCATATAGTATTAAAAATAAGCACTTTCAAACTGCCTCCAAAACTGGGATAATTCTGACCTTGTATTAGAACAGAATTTATAACATAATAATTAGAATTAATTTTTATAATTATATTTAAAATTTAAATATGCCAAGTTCTGAAAATCTGAAAATATTCATTTTATTAAACAGATAGAAGAATAAAATTATCAAGTTTAATAACAAATCTGAGACCAAAATCTGCATTAAATTACACTTAAGGAAATCTGTCTAAGGTTATTCCCTTTAATTTATCATTAACATTTCATCTTTCTAAAGTACTTTTCATTACCTCTGGCCTTCTGGGTCTAGTCATTAAGGTGACTTTTATGTAAAATAATCTCTACTACAGGGATGGGAGTATTTGCACTTAGTTGCTGATCACTCAATACAGAACTATAAGATAAATTTAAAACATGGCAACTTGACCAGAATAATGCATTCTAATGTAAAAATACAAATCATAGTTTGTTGACACACGATAATTTCAGCTTTAGTTTCCTAGCCAAAGGGGATTAAGAATATACTACAAAATTTTAATACAGTTGACCCTTGAACAACTGTTCAGGTCTGAACTGGACAGCTTTACTAATACATGGATTTTGTTCAACAGTAAATACTACAGGATTATAAGGGCTTCCCAGTGGTGTTAGTGGTAAAGAACCCTCCTACCAATGCAAGAGACATAAGAGATGGTGGTTCTTAAGAGATGGGTTCTGTCCCTGGGTTGGGAAGATACTCTGGAGGGGGAAATGGCAACCCACTCCAGTATTCTTGCCAGGAGAATCCCATGGACAGAGGAGTCTGGCAGGCTACGGTCCATAGTGTCGCAGAGTCAGACACGACTGAAGCAACTAAGCACAGCACAACACAGGACTATAAGGTCTGTGGTTGGTTGAATATACAGATGTGGTGGGACCATGGATAGAGAAGGAAATGATAAATTATTCTCAGATGAACCCCTATACTGTTCAAGAGTTAACTGCATAGAAAATATCTTGGGTGCAAAAAAACTCACAAGAATGTGCCAGGGCGACTACAAAGAAATGCAAAATAAATACATATTCTTGGTCCCACAAAAATACTGCTGCCTAATCTCTTAACACTAATCTGAATATTATTTATACTAGATCTATATATTTAGATTATACTAGATGAAATTTTACCTTACACTGCATCCTGACATTTGACTTTTTTTGTTGTTTTGCCACTATCAGATATTTCATGCTATACTAACCAAGGGAATTAGCATTCTCAATGTCCTATCTGCATTCTTACTAGCCTCTTTCTGCTCAGGTTTTTAAAAATAGTATTTCAAATGCAGTCAGAGCCTACAACATAAAGGGAAAATTCTCCCACCCAAGTCTCCAATGCTCATCTTGCAGGCCCCCAGCAGTCAGCAGTTTAAGGAGACCATTCTGGATGGATGCAATTGCTTTATTCAAGTTCCACATATGTCTCCAAACTCCAATCAATTAGCCGCATATGCTTTTTGTTGTGTTATATGTACTTATCCCCGTATTTACTCTATCGATTTAGATGGTGGGTGAGAGGGGAGGCAAAAGAAACCTAGCTGTGATTATTGTCTTTATTAAGGTGGAATTAAACAGCACAACACATCTAATAGTATTTTAGCCCAGTGCTTTGAGCATCCCCAAGTTTTCAGATTATAAATTCACAACAGTGAATAATACACTAGTGATTATTTTTAAAACATTGAACAACTTCATGCTGTAAAAATTATATGCTTACAGTTTTAGCGTGAATTTGTTTTGTAGCTTATTTAACACTGTCTGAAAATAAAGAAGTTAATGAAAACTATATATTTGAGAATGCCTTATAAGAGGCAACATAGCGGAGACTCTAACAAGACCAGTTACTTAGAAAAGTGTACCCATTTATCTGATACCCTCAGCATCCAGAAATCATCACAAGTTCAGATACAACTTCTTCAATGCTGATTTATAAATTTGACTGAAAACTTTAAGAGTCTATGCTAAGCTGTAACAAAAGCAAAAAACAAAACTATGGTCTACGCAATGTTACCACCACACCACTCTATAAACCACCAAAACACTGTTTGGCATTGTCTCTTAAACTAGAGAACTTTCAGACACATAGAATATGAGAGTTGAGAGGAACTTAGAAGATGCTAAGTTTAGTTCCTTACTTTCCACCTGAGAATAGGAAGGGAAGAATCAACCAAAGGAATCAGCATTTATCGAGTCTCAGGCATGTCGGACGGGGCATTTCCAACTTGGCTATCTCATTTCCTACAGTCCCAGGTAAGTAATGTTAACCTCCACTTTACAACTAAGGAAATGCATATCTATCTGGATTAAATGCCCCTCAATAAATCCACTAATGGAGAACAAGGGGATTTTATATTGAAAGTTACTGCTCTTTCCTCAGGGTCAGTTCAGTTCAGTTCAGTCGTGTCCAGCTCTTTGCAACACCAAGGACTGAAGCACACCAGGCTTCCCTGTCCATCACCAACACCAATACCTCAAGTCCATTGAGTTGGTGATTCCATCAAACCATCTCATCCTCTGTTGTCCCCTTCTTCTCCTGCCTTCAGTCTTTCCCAGCATCATGGTCTTTTCCAGTGAGTCAGTTCTTCATATCAGGTGGGCAAAGTATTGGAGTTTCAGCTTCAGCATCAGTCCTTCTGATGAATATTCAGGATGATTTCCTTTAGGATGGACTGGTGGGATCGCCTTGCAGTCCAAGGGACTCTTAAGAGTCTTCTCAAACACCACAGTTCAAAAGCATCAATTTTTTCGAGCTCAGATTTCTTTATAGTCCAACTCTCACATCCAAACATGACTATTGGAAAAACAATAGCTTTGACTAGATGGACCTTTGTTGGCAAAGTAATGTCTCTGCTTTTTTTTTTTTAAGGAATATAAAACTATTTATTGACCACCGTTCACCAGTATTTACAAGAAAGTAAACAGTATACTGGAGAAGGCAATAGCACCCCACTCCAGTACTCTTGCCTGGAAAATCCCAGGAATGGGGGAGCCTGGTGGGCTGTTCTCTATGGGGTCGCACAGAGTCGGACACAACTGAAGTGACTTAGCAGCAAACAATATACAGTTGAATAACATTCTGATTACTACAAAGTTATTGTTTTTCTTGGCTTCTGCTGAAATAGTAACCCAAAATACTGAGAAAATTGAGCCTTCATGTAAGGAATGGATTGGAGTCAAGTCTGAAAAAACATGTAGGTCAAGCGTAGATAAGAAAAGTTTGTTCACTCATTTATTCCTGTAGATTGTAAACTGCCAATATGTTGAAACTATCTGATTAGGTTTCCGTGAACAAATCTGAGACATCCCACGTAGCACAACCTTTCCTAAATATAGCACAGAGACTTCAATTTCTTGTAAAACATGGTTCACCAAAAGGAACCATCAAGTGTCCATTTAACTAAGTTTTGCTTTGCTATATTTAAACATACCAGAATTTTTCTACTTTTTTCATTTGGTTGGGAAGGTTGTTGATAGTGATAAAAATTTTCCTTCCAGGGTTTCTGTATATAAAACTGCATTTATATGCAGATATGGATGCAGATTCTGATAGGGATGCTTTAAAAAATCACCCAATTTAAACTCCCTAATTTGCCTAATTAATTAAAAAATTATTTAATTTGAAAGGTTAAGACTTAAATTTTCAATCTAAGCTGAAGTTATTTCTTATATTGCTCAGTTCAGTTCAGTTCAGTCGCTCAGTCATGTCCGACTCTTTGCAACCCCATGAATCGCAGCACGCCAGGCCTCCCTGTCCATCACCATCTCCCAGAGTTCACTCAGACTCACGTCCATCGAGTTTGTGATGCCATCCAGCCATCTCATCCTCGGTCGTCCCCTTCTCCTCATGCCCCCAATCCCTCCCAGCATCAGAGTCTTTTCCAACGAGTCAACTCTTCTCATGAGGTGGCCAAAGTACTGGAGTTTCAGCTTTAGCATCATTTCTTCCAAAGAAATCCCAGGGTTGATCTCCTTCAGAATGGACTGGTTGGATCTCCTTGCAGTCCAAGGGACTCTCAAGAGTCTTCTCCAACACCACAGTTCAAAAGCATCGATTCTTCGGCGCTCAGCCTTCTTCACAGTCCAACTCTCACATTCATACATGACCACAGGAAAAACCATAGCCTTGACTAGACGGACCTTAGTCGGCAAAGTAATGTCTCTGCTTTTGAATATACTATCTAGGTTGGTCATAACTTTTCTTCCAAGGAGTAAGCGTCTTCTAATTTCCTGGCTGCAGTCACCATCTTCAGTGATTTTGGAGCCCCCAAAAATAAAGTCTGACACTGTTTCCACTGTTTCTGCATCTATTTCCCATGAAGTGATGGGACTGGATGCCATGATCTTCGTTTTCTGAATGTTGAGCTTTAAGCCAACTTTTTCACTTTCATCAAGAGGCNTTTGGAGCCCCCAAAAATAAAGTCTGACACTGTTTCCACTGTTTCTGCATCTATTTCCCATGAAGTGATGGGACTGGATGCCATGATCTTCGTTTTCTGAATGTTGAGCTTTAAGCCAACTTTTTCACTTTCATCAAGAGGCTTTTTAGCTCCTCTTCACTTTCTACCATAAGGGTGGTGTCATCTGCATATCTGAGGTTACTGATACTTCTCCCAGCAATCTTGATTCCAGCTTGTGCTTCTTCCAGCTCAGCGTTTCTCATGATGTACTCTGCATATAAGTTAAATAAGCAGGGTGACAATATACAGCCTTGACGTGCTCCTTTTCCTATTTGGAACCAGTCTGTTGTTCCATGTCCAATTCTGTTGCTTCCTGACCTGCAAAATGATGTAATTCCAGAACATGGGCTTATCCATGGTTATGAAAGGCTGTTGTTTAAATATATTTACCAAAACAAAAACCACAACAAAAATTAACTCCCAAACCGTTTACATATGTCTTTTATGTATACACATACAAAAAACTTAGAATGGCCCTAGGCATATATGCTGCTGCTGCTGCTAAGTCACTTCAGTTGTATCCTACTCTGTGCGACCCCATAGACGCAGCCCAGCAGGCTCTCCCGTCCCTAGGATTCTCCAGGCAAGAATACTGGAGTGGGTTGCCATTTCTTTCTCCAATGCATGAAAGTGAAAAGTGAAAGTGAAAAGTGAAAATGAAGTCGCTCAGTCGTGTCCGACTCTTAGCGACCCCATGGACTGCAGCCTACCAGGCTCCTCCGTCCAAGGGATTTCCCAGGCAAGAGTACTGGAGTGGGGTGCCATTGAAAAATGCAAATTCTAAATTCTGATTGAGTAATGACTATGGAGATTTCCTCCAACATTTAGAAAAACTGTTCTCTAATGCTGAGGAAATAATATACCATGGTATATTTTCTTTCCTACTGAAGGAGGCAACTACAGAAAGCTTTTATTTGTTCAAAGTAACCAGTGCTACAGATGGAAAAAAAAAAAAAAAAGAACCCAATATAACTTCCCCATTATTACTTCAAAACAAACATATCAAACCTGATTTTCATTAGAATGTAGTTATTTCTTCACACTAATAAATCAAAAAACCAAGACCCACATTATATATATACATACATACATACATATATATATATATGGCAATGCAAACAATTATTGAGCCTCATATTCCAGACAAGAATGCCAAGTTAGTCTCTTCATAAAAAGCAATTACAATTTGAGGACACTTCATATTTGCCTCTTTTGCCAGTACGAAGTCCACCCCATTGGAATCTTTCCATTTCATGAGGAACATTAATTCTCCATTGCTGTCTGTGGCACCAATTATTCGTTCTGGATCAAGACCTCTGGCAAAACCTCTCGGTTTGTCAGCAGCATCTCTTCTCTTCTTTGATTTGCTATCATATTCATTTTCAGACAAAGATTTTCTTTCTGTTCCATCTTTTTCTTTACCCATTTTTTGAGAATTAAGAAATGCTTCAGTTAGCTCTGGACAATCTAAATTTTCTTCAGGTTCCCAAGTATTTTCTGCATCTGTAAATCCCTTCCACTTGAAGAAGTACTCCACCTTCCCATTCACTACATGGCAGTCCAGTACTTTTTCTACTACAAATTCTTCAGGTTCTGCCTCTTCAACTTTTTTACTCTTTCCATTTTGCTTCTTTCCCATTTGATTGCAGTGTAGTTTTATTGGAGGCCATTTTTTATTGCAGACTTGAAGAGCTATTATTCACTGCCTCTGAGCTGCTNTCTACTACAAATTCTTCAGGTTCTGCCTCTTCAACTTTTTTACTCTTTCCATTTTGCTTCTTTCCCATTTGATTGCAGTGTAGTTTTATTGGAGGCCATTTTTTATTGCAGACTTGAAGAGCTATTATTCACTGCCTCTGAGCTGCTCAGGTTCCAGGTCTGCGACGTCTTGAGCCCTGCACCTCAAGCTCCAGTCACATACGAGGTGGGGTGGGGGGCTGGGGAGCAGCCCTGTGCTCTGGGCCGCCGCCAGGGTAGGGTGAGTGTCTCTGCTTTTTAATATGCTATCTGGAATGGTCACAGCTTTTCTTCTAAGGGGCAGGTGTCTTATAATTTCATGGCTGTAGTTACATTCTGCAGTGATTTTGGAGCCAAAAAAATAGTCTCTCACTGTTTCGTTGTTTCCCAATCTATTTGCCATGAAGTGATGAGATCAGATGCCATGATCTTTGTTTTCTGAATGTTGAGTTTTAAGCCAGCTTTTTCATTCACCTCTTTCACTTTCATCTAGAGGCTCTTTAGTTCCTCTTCTCTTTCTGCCATAAGAGTGGTGTAATCTGCATATCTGAGGTTATTGATATTTCTCCTGGCAATCTTAATTCCAGTTTGTGCTTCATCCAGCCTGGCATTTCATGTGATGTTCAGTTCAGTTCACTTCAGTCACTCAGTCATGTCCGACTCTTTGTGACCCCATGATTCAGAGCACGCCAGGCCTCCCTGTCCATCACCAACTCCTGGAGTCTACTCGAACTCATGTCCATCGGGCTGGTGATGCCATCCAGCCATCTCCCCCAATCCCTCCCAACATCAGAGTCTTTTCCAATGAGTCAACTCTTCGCATGAGGTGGCCAAGTATTAGAGTTTCAGCTTTAGTATTAGTCCTTCCAATAAATACCCAGGACTGATCTCCTTTAGAATGGAATGATTGGACCTCCTAGGAGTCCAAGGGACTCTCAAAGGTCTTCTCCAACACCACAGTTCAAAGCATCAATTCTTCGGCACTCAGCTTTCTTAACAGTCCAACTCACATCCATGCATGACCACTGGAAAAACCATAGCCTTGTCTAGACAGACCTTTGTTGGCAAAATAATATCTCTGCTTTTGAATATGCTATCTAGGTTGGTCACAACTTTCCTTCCAAGGAGTAAGCGTCTTTAGTATTGCTGAAGCCTGGCTTGGAGAATTTTGAGCATTACTTTGCTAGTATGTGAGATGAGTGCAATTGTACGGTAGCTGAAGCATTCTTTGGCATTGCCTTTCTTAGAGATTGGAATGAAAACTGACCTTTTGCAGTCCTGTGGCCACTGCTGAGTTTTCCAAATTTGCTGGAATACTGAGTGCAGCGCTTTCACAGCATCATCCAGGGTTTGAAATAGCTGAACTGGAATTTCATCACTTCCACTAGCTTTGTTCATAGTGATGCTTCCTAAGGTTCACTTGACTTCACATTCCAGGATATCTGGCTCTAGGTGAGTGATCACACCATTGTGGTTATCTGGGTCTTGGAGTTCTTTTGTACACAAAGAACTTTTGCATAGTTCTTTTGTGTATTCTTGCCACCTCTTCTTAATATCTTCTGCTTCTTTTAGGTCCGTACTATTTCTACCCACAATAAATTGTGCCCATTTTTGCAAGAAATGTTCCCTTGGTATCTCTAGTTTTCTTGAAGAGATATCTAGTCTTTCCCATTCCATTGTTTTCCTCTATTTCTTTGCACTGATCACTGAGGAAGGCTTTCTTATCTCTCCTTGATATTCTGTGGAACTCTGCATTCAAATGGGTGAATCTTTCCTTTTTTCCTTTGCCTTTCACTTCTCTTCTTTTCTCAGCTATTTCTAAGCNTTCCCTTGGTATCTCTAGTTTTCTTGAAGAGATATCTAGTCTTTCCCATTCCATTGTTTTCCTCTATTTCTTTGCACTGATCACTGAGGAAGGCTTTCTTATCTCTCCTTGATATTCTGTGGAACTCTGCATTCAAATGGGTGAATCTTTCCTTTTTTCCTTTGCCTTTCACTTCTCTTCTTTTCTCAGCTATTTCTAAGCCCTCCTCAGACAATCGATTTGCCTTTTTGCACTTCTTTTTCTTGGGGATGGTCTTGATTGCTGCCTCCTGTACTATGTCACAAACCTCTGCCCATAGTTTTTCAGGCACTCTATCAGATCTAATCCCTTGAATCTATTTGTCACTTTCACTGTGATTTAGGTCAGACCTGAAAGGTTTGACCTAGCAGTTTTCTGTACTTTTTTCAATTTAAGTCTGAATTTGGCAATAAGGAGTTCATGATTTGAGCCACAGTCAGCTCCAGGTCTTGTTTTTGCTGACTGTATAGAGTTTCTCCATCTTCAGCTGCAAAGAGTATAATCCATCTGATTTTGGTATTGACCATCTGGTGATGTCCATGTGTAGCAGGGTCTTCTTTTCTGTTGTTGGAAGAGGGTGTTTGCTATAACCAGTGAATTCTCTTGGAAAAACTCTATTAGCCTTTGCCCTGCTTCATGCTGTACTCCAAGGCCAAATTTGCCTGTTACTCCAGGTATTTCTTGCCTTCCTAGTTTTGCATCCCAGTCCACTATAATGAAAAGGACATCTTTTTTGGGTGTTAGTTCTAGAAGGCTTTGTAGGTCTTCATAGAACCATTCAACTTCAGCTTCTTCAGCATTACTCGTCAGGGCATAGACTTGGATTACTGTGATATTGAATGGTTTGCCTTGGAAACTAGCAAAGATCATTCTGTAATTTTTGAGATTGCATCCAAGTACTGCATTTTGGACTCTTTTGTTGACTATGAGGGCTACTCCATTTCTTCTAAGAGATTCTTGCCCACAGTAGCAGATATAATGGTCATCTGAGTTAAATTCACCCATTCCAGTCCATTTTAGTTTGCTGATTTCTACAGTGTTGATGTTCACTCTTGCCATTTCCTGTTTGACCACTTCCAATTTTCCTTGATTCATGGACCTATGATTTGCCTTGATTCCAGATTCTTATGCTACATTGCTCTTTACAGCATCAGACTCTACTTCCATCACCAGTCACATTCACAACTTTTTTTTTTTTTTTTGTATTGTTTTTGCTTTGGCTCCATCTCTTCATTATTTCTGGTTATTTCTCCACTGATCTCCAGTAGCATATTGGGCACCTACTGACCTGGGGAGTTCATCTTTTAGTGTCCTATCTTTTTGCCTTTTCATACTGTTCATGGGGCTCTCGAGGCAAAAAAATCTGGTCATTTGCCATTCCCTTCTCCAGTGGAACATGTTTTATCGGAACTCTCCACCATGACCTGTCTGTCTTGGGTGGCCCTACATGGCATGGCTCATAGTTTCATTGAATTGAACAGGGGTGTGGTCCATGTGATCAGATTGGTTAGTTTTCTGTGATTGTGGTTATCAGTTTGTCTGGCCTCTGATGGAGAAGGATAAGAGGCTTATAGACGCTTCCTGATGGAGAAACTTGGCCTTGTTCTAATGGGCGGGGCCATGCCCAGTAAATCTTGAGTCTAATTTTCTATTGATGGGTGGTGCTGTGTTCCTTCCCTGTTATTTACCTGGAGCCAAACTATGGTGGAGGTAATAAAGATAATTGTGACCTCCTTTAAAAGGTAACATACAGGCACTGCTGCATTCAGTGCCCCCAATATTGCACCAGGCCACTGCCAACCCACACTCTGCCCGAGACTCCTGGACACTCCTGGGCAAGTCAGGGTCAGTCTCTTGTGAGGTCACTGCTCCTTTCTCCTGGGTCCTGGTGCACACAGTGTTTTGTTTATAACCACCAAGAGTCTGTTTCCCCAGTCCTGTGTACATTCTGGCAGCTCTATGGTGGAATTAATGGCAACCTCCTCCAAGAGGGCTTATGCCACACACTGGTCTACTGCACCCAGAGCCCCTTCCCCATACCTCCACAGGAGACACTCAAACACAATTATGTCTCAGACTGTGAGGGATCTCTGTGTCCTTGGCAAACCTCACTTCAGTTCACTTCAGTCACTTATTCGTGTCCAGCTCTTTGGGACCCCATGGACTACAGCATGCCAGGCCTCCCTGTCCATCACCAACTCCTGGAGTTTATCAGACTCATGTCAATTGAGTTGGTGATTTCATCCAACTATCTCACCCTCTGTCATTCCCTTCTCCTCCTGCCTTCAATTTTTCCCAGCATCAGGGTTTTTTCAGATGAGTCAGTTCTTCGCATCAAGTGAGCAAAGTATTGGAGTTTCAGCTTCAACATCAGTCCTTCCATGAACATTCAGGACTGATTTTCTTTAGGATGGATTGGTTGGATGTCCTTGCCATCCAAGGGACTCTCAAGAGTTGTCTCCAAGGCCACAGTTCAAAAGCATCAATTCTTCAGCACTCAGCTTTCTTTATAGTCCAACTTTCACATCTAACATGACTACTGGAAAAACCACAGCCTTGACTAGATAGACCTTTGTTGGTAAAGTAATGTCTCTGCTTTTGAATATGCTATCTAGGTTGGTCATAACTTTTCTTCCAGGGAGTAAGTGTCTTTTTATTTCATTGCTGCAGTTACCATCTGCAGTGATTTTGGAGCCCAAAAAATAAAGTNTAATGTCTCTGCTTTTGAATATGCTATCTAGGTTGGTCATAACTTTTCTTCCAGGGAGTAAGTGTCTTTTTATTTCATTGCTGCAGTTACCATCTGCAGTGATTTTGGAGCCCAAAAAATAAAGTCTGACACTGTTTTCATTGTCTCTCCATCTATTTCCCATGATGTGATGGGACCAGATGCCATGATCTTATTTTCTCAATGTTGAGCTTTAAGTGAACTTTTTCAGTCTCTGCTTTCACTTTCATCAAGAAGTTCTTTAGCTCTTCTTCATTTTCTGCCATAATGGTGGTGTCATCTGCACATCTGAGGTTATTGATATTTCTCCCAGCAATCTTGATTCCAGCTTGTGCTTCTTCCAGCCCAGTGTTTCTCATGATGTACTCTGCATGTAAGTTAAATAAGCATAGTGACAATATACAGCCTTGGCGTGCTCCTTTTCCTATTTAGAATCAGGCTGTTGTTCCATGTCCAGTTCTAACTGTTGCTTCCTGACCTGCAAACAGATTTCTCAAGAGGCAGGTCAGGTGGTCTGGTGTTCCCATCTCTTTAAGAATTTTCCACAGTTTTTTGTGATCCACACAGTCAAAGGCTTTGGCATAGTCAATAAAGCAGAAATAGATGTTTTGTTTTGTTTTGTTTTTCTAGAACTCTCTTGCCTTTTCTATGATCCAGCAGATGTTGGCAATTTGATCTCTGGTTCCTCTGACTTTTCTAAATCCAGCTTGAACGTCTGGAAGTTCATGGTTCACTTACTGTTGAAGCCTGGCTTGGAGAATTTTGAGCATTACTTTGCTAGTATGTGAGATGAGTGCAATTGTACAGTAGTTTAAGCATTCTTTGGCATTGCCTTTCTTAGAGATTGGAATGAAAACTGACCTTTTCCAGTCCTGTGGCCACTTCTGAGTTTTCCAAATTTGCTGGAATACTGAGTGCGGCACTTTAATAGCATCATCTTTTAGGATTTGAAATAGCTGAACTGGAATTTCATCACATTCACTAGCTTTGTTCCTAATGATGCCTCCTAAGGCCCACTTGACTTCGCATTTCAGGATGTCTGGCTCTAAGTGAGTGATCACACCTACGTGCTTATCTGGGTCATGAAGATCTTTTTTGGATAGCTCTTCTGTGTATTCTTGCCACCTCTTCTTAATGCCTTCTGGACCAAACGGTAGGTCCATACCATTTCTGTCCTTTATCGAGCCCATCTTTGCATGAAATGTTCCCTTGGTACCTCTAATTTCTTTAAGAGATCTCTAGTTTTTCCCATTCTATTGTTTTCCTCTATTTCTTTGCACTGATCACTGAGGAAGGCTTTCTTATCTCTCCTTGCTATTCTTTGGAATTCTGCATTCAAGTGGGTATATCTTTCCTTTTCTCCTTTGCTTTTGGCTTCTCTTCTTTTCACAGCTATTTGAGAGGCCTCCTCAGACAATCATTTTGCCTTTTTGCATTTCTTTTTCTTGGGTATGGTCTTGATCCCTGTCTTCTGTACGATGTCAGGAACCTCTGCTCATAGTTCATCAGGCACTCTGTCTATCAGATCTAGTCCCTTAAATCTATTTCTCACTTCCACTGTATAATTGTTCAGTTCAGTTCAGTCACTCAATCATGTCCGACTTTTTGTGACCCCGTGAATTGCAGCACGCCAGGCCTCCTTGTCCATCACCAACTCCCGGAGTTCACTCAAACTCATATCCATAGAGTTGGTGATGTCATCCAGCCATCTCATCCTCTGTCATCTCTTTCTCCTCCTGCCCCCAACCCCTCCCAGCATCAGAGTCTTTTCGAATGAGTCAACTCTTCGCATGAGGTGGCCAAAGTATTGGAGTTTCAGCTTCAGCATCATTCCTTCCAAAGAACATCATAAGAACTCCTTTAGGATGGACTGATTGGATCTCCTTGCAGTCCAAGGGACTCTCAAGAGTCTTCTCCAACACCACAGTTCAAAAGCATCAATTCTTCAGCGCTCAGCCTTCTTCACAGTCCAACTCTCACATCCATGCATGACCACTGGAGAAACCATAGCCTTAACTAGACAGACTTTTGTTGGCAAAGTAATGTCTGTGCTTTTGAATATGCTATCTAGGTTGGTAATAACTTTCCTTCCAAGGAGTAAGCGTCTTTTAATTTCATAGCTGCACTTACCATCTGCAGTGATTTTGGAGCCCCCAAAATTAAACTCTGACAGTGTTTCCACTGTTTCCCCATCTATTTCCCATGAAGTGATGGGACTGGATGCCATGATCTTAGTTTTCTGAATGTTGAGCTTTAAGCCAACTTTTTTGCTCTCCTCTTTCACTTTCATCAAGAGGCTTTTAGTTGTTCTTCACTTTCTGCCATAAGGGTGGTATCATCTGCATATCTGAGGTTATTGATATTTCTCCTGGCAATCTTGATTCCAGCTTGAGGTCATACCTGAATAGTCTAGTGGTTTTCCCTACTTTCTTCAATTTAAGTCTGATTTTGGCAATAAGGATTTCATGATCTGAGCCACAGTCAGCTCCTTCTTGTTTTTGCTGACTGTATAGAGCTTCTCCATCTTTGGCTGCAAGGAATATAATCCATCTGATTTTGTTATTGACCATCTAGTGATGTCCATGTGTAAAGTCTTCTCTTATGTTGTTGGAAGAGGGTGTTTGCTATGACCAGTGCATTCTCTTGGCAGAAGAGACCATGCTCAGTAAATCTTTAATACTCCTTTTGAAGCAGGTTGCCATTATCTTCATTACTTCCTCCAGAGCTTGGTTCAGGTCAAACAACAGGGAAGGAACACAGCCCCACCCATGGGAGACAGAAAACTGTATTAAAGATTTACTGAGCATGGCCCCACCCATCAGAACAAGACTGTTTCCTCAGGGTAATGATTCACAAATGATTCCTAGGACCTGCAGCAGGAGAACTACCTGGAAACTGTTAGGCATGCAAATTCCCAGGCCTTCTCTAACACTTCTCAATCAGAAACTGTGGAGTGGGGACCAGCAAGCCCCGCAAGAGATGCTGGTGAAATCCTCAAGTTTTAGAGTCACTGCTCTTCTAGTATGTTGTCTCTCAAAAACTGTACTTGGAACACGTATATTAAAATACATACAATTTTACACTAAACTACTGCAGAGGGCAAAAGAACTTAGTGTATTACCCTTTATACCAGAATATCATGACACAGATAGCCTTCCACAAAATTTTGCTTTGGACGTTACATGATCTAACTGATTGACACTGAATTCTTTTTTGTTGAGAAAAAAAGAAAATTGAGAGCTATTCTGAATAAACAAATACTGGCATTAAGATTCTGAGGCTGTTTTCACCTTATATCCAAAATAAATAAGATTCTTGAAACAAAAATCCCTGCTTGTCTTACAAAGATCCACTGAAGTTAACAAATACCAGTGCCTGACTTTATTATTACTTGCCATAATTAAAACTAGGTATAGGAAAACCAAGTAGGAATTTAGTGAATTACCTTGTGCAAAGTTTCAATTTGGAGGGTTTTCTTTTCCACCTTTAAAATATTAGTATCATGAAGGAAATCGTGTCATCATCTGAGTACTTCTCTACTCCAAACCCCCATATGGAAAATAAAATCATTTATGTTACAAAAATTTTAAATGTTCTCACTGGAGATTTTGCCATTTCATTTTAGCATTTTGGCAAATATGCCTAACCAGAGAATACTAATTTCTTTTTATATGCAATTTTCCCTTAAATATATATCAATGATTTCATTAGCTGTCATTCTAATATGTATATTTCATATAGGAAATTTTATAGGAAAACTTTTATAAATGCAATGACATTAAAAGATGCTTAGTTTCTAAGATACATAAAGCACAATTTTTTCTTAGAAAACAAATCACAATGAAAATAAGGTAATCATTAAAATTAGTTAAACTAAAAGAGATTTAAATTATCATGTAATCTCGGTGCCTGATGGCAAAAAAAAAAAAAAAAGTTTCACGTTAATTTAACAATAAATTCTCAGTGGTCATTATTTGCTTCAAATTTATAATTAACCCCTTTTCTATCTTGTTTTTTAAAGTTTCCCAATATTTAAAAGGAAATTTCCTATAGAGTACATACAGAGTATGAACTATGAAATACTTATTATTAATTTTTCCACAGATGAATGAAACTAATAGTATAAAAAAGGAAATGAGGTGGGCCTAAAAACTGCAAGTCTATGTAAAAAAAGTACCTCAATTTATCTAAATGGATTCTTTGGTACATGACATACTAAACTAGAACCCTACCTTCAAATTCTGCATGTATGCCTTGTCACTACTGAAGAAAAGTCAGCACACAATTATGTTAGCCATATAAGTTAAATCTGCAGATGTCACAGGTAACAGTCATTTCTTAGTTTTTTTTTTTCTCTTCCTATATTATTATTTAGTAATAACTATTTCAAAAAGAAAGTAGGCAGAAATGATGCAGGATTACAACAACTAGAATTGCTTGATTTAAAAATAAAATTTCACTTATTTGCTAATATGATTCTGGGAAATATATGTTAAAATTAATTCCTACTTTATCCTTCTGTAAGGACATTTTGCTCCTTCAACCAGCACACTGAGAATTAGTGTTACAGATCTTACCTAAGTGCCTGACCTTGGATTCCATAGAAGTCATACCTTGCAACCCCAAATTGGCTCTGCACGACTATAAAGCAGCATTAGTATTCTTCCTGAAATATGACTGTATAATTCCGAGAACATTCATTTTACCTTGTGAGCTCACTTCTATAGAAACAATGAATTTTATTCGTTCCCTGCCAGTGGAAAAATCAGTTTAAGGGGTTAGTCATGCTGATAGAAGTCAATAAAAAAATCAGTTAAAAAAAATCAAAATTTATTTACAGGAATAATTATAGGTGTCTTATGTACCCCTTGTGTTTCTTCCAGTTCAGCGTTTCTCATGATGTACTCTGCATATAAGTTAAATAAGCAGGGTGACAATATAGAGCCTTGATGTATTCCTTTTCCTATTTGGAACCAGTCTGTTGTTCCATGTCCAGTTCTAACTGTTGCTTCCTGACCTGCATACAGGATTCTTAAGAGGCAGGTCAGGTGGTCTGGTATTCCCATCTCTTGAAGAATTTTCCACAGTTTATTGTGATCCACACAGTCAAAGGCTTTGGCATTGTCAATAAAGCAGAAATAGATGTTTTTATGGAACTCTCTTACTTTCTCCATGATCCAGTGGATGTTGGCAACTTGATCTCTGGTTCCTCTGCCTTTTCTAAAACCAGCTTGAACATCAGGAAGTTCACGGTTCATGTATTGCTGAAGCCTGGCTTGGAGAATTTTGAGCATTACTTTACTAGCATGTGAGATGAGTGCAATTGTGTGGAAGTTTGAGCATTCTTTGGCATTGCCTTTCTTTGGGATTGGAATGAATAACCTCAGATATGCAGATGACACCACCCTTATGGCAGAAAGTGAAGAGGAACTAAAAAGCCTCTTGATGAAAGTGAAAGAGGAGAGTGAAAAAGTTGACTTAAACCTCAACATTCAGAAAACCAAGATCATGGCATCCGGTCCCATCACTTCATGGGAAATAGATGGGAAAACCGTGGAAAGTGTGAGACTTTTATTTTGGGGGGCCCCAAAATCACTGCAGATGGTGACTGCAGCCATGAAATTAAAAGATGCTTACTCCTTGGAAGAAAAGTTATGACCAACCAAGATGGCATATTCAAAAGCAGAGACATTACTTTGCCGACTAAGGTCCATCTAGTCAAGGCTATGGTTTTTCCAGTGGTCATGTATGGATGTGAGAGTTGGACTGTGAAGAAGGCTGAACACTGAAGAATTGATGCTTTTGGACTGTGGTGTTGGGAGAAGACTCTTGAGAGTCCCTTGCAAGGAGGTCCAACCAGTCCATCCTGAAGGAGATCAACCCTGGGATTTCTTTGGTAGGAATGATGCTGAAGCTGAAACTCCAGTACTTTGGGCACCTCATGCGAAGAGGTGACTCATTGGAAAAGACTCTGATGCTGGGAGGGATTGAGGGCAGGAGGAGAAGGGGACGACAGAGGATGGGATGGCTGGATGGCATCACTGACTCGATGGACTTGAGTCTGAGTGAACTCCGGGAGTGTGACAGACAGGGAAGCCTGGCATGCTGTGATCCATGGGGTTGCAAAGAGTTGGACACGACTGAGCAACTGAACTGAACTATGTACCCCTTAATGGCTTAAGTTTCAAAAAGTGTTCACCTAAGCTTTTAAGGCTGCCTCGCTTTTCAGTTTTGTTTTAGTAGAGATTCTGATGTTCATTTAACAGAAAGTCTGACAAAACAGCAGACTCCCTTTCATCAAGGTCATAATTTGAAACATTATACAATAATGGGATTTAAATTATGCATGGGAAGAAAAGTAGAAGACTGAAACAAGGTATTAGAATCTCTATTTGGGTCTTTAGATTCAGAAAAATATAATCACAAGCCAACACTGTTCCAACAGAGATGAAGGACATTAGTAAATACTTCAATGTAGCCTCTCCCAATATTTCCAAAGGTCCACAATGTGACTGCTGTCACACTGTGACAGAGCTCTGATACCTAGATTTCTAGGTAATCACAGCATGGAAGTAATCTACCATAACTATTTCTTGAGAAGATGAACCCTCAACTACAAAGATGTAGGAAGGAAATCCTCAACTGCTCATTTGCCATGGTTACAGTATTCAAATATAAAAATCATTAAGATAGATATAACTAGGAGAGAAGATAATACTGCAAAGCAGTAGTAATTCATACTTTCAGGTAAGCAATAATACTGCTTCCTTCTAAAGAGACTGTTCATTGATAAAAAGCATAAAAGCCAAGTGGAAGAAGACCTTCTCAAGATTTTTCCAATATATTAACAAGGCTTACTACTTCTGGAATCCTGAGTGACATATGGCATATGAACACAGAGCACATGGACAACTAAAAACTTTTGACTTCAACTTCTTTTCCTACCATAATTAGAGAAAGAGGCACTGGCAAACTGTCAAAGCAGTAAAAATAGAAAGTAGAGAGGTATGATAATAAACTTCAACCAAACTTAGTCTTTGAGTAACTGAAATGTTACTTCAGTAGTTCTTTCCAGGATAAAATTTCTTGGAAATCCACATTTTTTACATGCCTTTAACCTGTGTCAAGCTAACAAAATCAATTATGATTTTCAGCATAAGATTTACTGGTGGCACCAATTTAAAAAAAAGATTATTTTTTTTAAATTTAATGTATTAAGAAACAATCTTTTAAATTAATGTAATATAAACATTCTCAGGACAAGCTAAACTTCACTTTAGACTTATAGTGACACCAAAGCAATTTTAAGATTGTGAACAAGACAAACTGAAGCTAAGCGTGACAAAGGGAATTCTTAAAAACCATAAACTGTGAACAAGACAAACTGAAGCTAAGCGTGACAAAGGGAATTCTTAAAAATGATAATTCTTTGATTTGAATCATAATTCAATTCTTAAGAAATTTTAAAGAGAAATGAACTAGTCTCACAAAACTTGAGAAGGAAATGGGTTCTGATTAATCAAAAGACTGAATGGATCCTGGGACATACATTCATCCTCTGAGGTCTACAGTGAGTAAAGTCCAGGAGCAGCTGCACAATAAGGATGCAAGTCTAAGAGCTGAATCAGAAGTATTTTATATTTAATCTAATCTTGGTAGAGGAAAAGTTCAACTGTAATTTTTAAAGTAGAATTTCTTCTTGCCTCCCTTGTTTGATTTTTAACCATAAAAATTTAGGAAAACTAAAATTATTTTAAAAAGAGGCATCCAGTTCTAGAACAATTTTGCATATTTATATATGAAAAAATCAGAAACCAATTGGTAGATCTGTAATACACACACACACATATATATATATAAACATTTTATTTTAATAATACTTTATCACTTCAATTTATATCATTCCATTATGAAAATGTTTAATTGAAGAGAGGATATTTCTTCAAAACTCTAAATAAGCAGAGCTTTATCAATTAAATTTACAGCATTACAGCCTTTAGAAATACATAATTCTTCATTTTACAGTAATACTTCCCCTTTAAAAATTCATCATGGTTTGTCACAGATTTAAAGTACAAGGCACCTAATGCTATGAAAGGATAATACAGTATATGCAGTGTAAATGAAACAGAGCTTCTGCAAACATTGATTCTTTTTAAAGTCCTACCATATTTGTGTGAACATATTTGCTGCATAAATTAAACATTTTTTGTTTTGTTAATTTGTAATATTCTACAAAACTCAAAAATATAATTCGTACCTATTATAGGCAGCTTATTTTAGCATTTTACCTGTAGGAAACACTGATCTATATACTTAAAATGATTTCTGAAAACATTTTCCTAATATAGTCCAGCATTTAACAAATAATAAGTGAAAATAAAGTTTCCAGAACATTAAAATTTTATCCTTTGATTAGTTCAAATTATTTCATCAGTTGAATTCCTTGAGATGTATAAGGCAGGTTGGTCCTTTAGATGGACTGTAGACCGAAACTTCCTGTAACTGTAGTGGTATGTACACAGCTACATAGCAAAGTACTTCATTATGAAAATGAAGACAAAAGATAGGAGGAAAATATGTTTTAGAGTTCCAAAGAACTGAAACTGTTATTTTTCAGACTAGGCACTGAAACATTTTTCTACAAAAACTTGCCAGAGATTGTCTCTTTGCTGTATACTACTCCATCATCAAGCTAAAAATAAAAACAAACACATAATCATCATTAGATTACAACTGTCAGCTTTAATTTTCTAATTTATTTTTTTAAAAGCAAATTATGTTAACATTGAAACATATATCAAACACAGTCTATATATTAATAACTGGATACTAGAACTTGAGGTGAGTACTAAGAACTGATGTAAGTGAGTTCTACATGTTGACTGACATCTAATCCTATTTTAAGATCAGAAAATAACAGTTTTATTTATTATACATCCTACCATTATCCCTGTGGAGATAAAGACTCCTGCCTAACCCAGCCTACCTTATTCTACTCTGTTGTAGTCTATCTTCTTTAGTCTTCACTATCTTCCCTTTATCCCACTCTCAGTTCCAAAAATTTCTGGGTGAGAGTGGGTATGAATGTGAATATGAAAATGAAGCATAGCATATCAGGGAGGGAAAATGCATAAAATAAAGCATTAAAAAGATTTAAAGAGGGACTTCCCTGATGGTTCAGTGGTTAAGAATCCACCTTCCAATGTAGGGGATGCAGGTTCAATTCGTGGTCAAGGAACTAAAATCCCACATGCTGTGGGGCAACTAAGCCTGTGCCCTGCATCTAGAGAGCCTGCGCACTCTAGAGCCCATGCACCACATCTAGAGAGAAGCACACATGTCTCAGTGATAGATTCCATGTGTAGCAACTAAGACCCAGCATGGTAAAATAAATAAATAAATATTTTCTAAAAAAGCTTTAAATAACCATTTGCATTAAAAAAATTTAAATATGGCAAAATACATATTTAGTTCTACTGTCTCCAAAACCTCAGGAGAGAGACAATAAAGGGATTTTTTTTTAAAGTTTAAACCACATGGACAAAGAACAGAGACAAGAATATAGCAGCTAATTCTTAGTTAGCAATGAAGAAATACAATCAGGTATCTCTGTAGGGAGAGGTAAAGAAACAACCAAAAATAGGCAGACTAAAAATGTACAACTAAAACACTAAAAAAATGTACAACTAAAAATGTACTAAAATTGGTACAAAGTTTATAGAAAAAGGCAATTAGATACTCAGATGTCCTCCTCTCACTTTTCACAGCTAGTCAAGTGCCTCTTCTCTATCCCAGGAGAAGATCTGAAGTTAATTCTCTAAAAAGGGTAGGTAGAAAGGGTCTTGGACTGGTTAAATGCCAGGCACAATCCTACAAAGTTCAGGAAAAATAACATTTATATGGTCATAACTTGGTAAACACTGATAACACATCTATCCAAACCACATGGTAACTATCCTGGATGATGAGGAGGAAGGAAGGATACAGGGTTGGAAGGCAGGCAAGTGGAGTGGGAGCAGAGGAGGGGGAAGCTGAAAGTAACCTATCTTATACTGCCATGGTGGAAAAATCAACTGAAGATTCCTGAAACTGAAAAATCAAGAAAGAGAAGTATAAGCATGTACTTAGATGGAGAGGAAAATACAGAAAGAATCAATGAGCAGTTTAGAGACTCCTCAGGGTGGGAAAAAAAAAATGAGAGCAGTATAAGCAGGGCAGGAGATAGCTACACTGAACAAGAAGTCTTGTGGAACTCTAACTCTTCACACTATTGCATGCATAGCCATCCTAAGAGTAAAAACTAGAAGAAAAAGGGACCAATCAGGGGTTCCCTGGTGGTCCAGTGGTTAGGAATCCACCTGCCAATGCAAGGGACACAGGTTTGATCCCTGGTCTGGAAAGATCCCACATGCCATAGAACAACTAAGCCCATGTGTCACAACTACTAAACCCGCAGGCCCAAGAGTTCTGTGCTCCATAACAAGAGAAGCCACCACAACAAAAAGCCCATGCATCACAACTAGAGAGTAGCCCCCACTTGAGGCTACTAGAGAAAGCCCACAGATAACAGTGAACACCCAGCAGCCAAAACACAACAAATCTCCTTCTGTCATCTAAGAAATATAAAAGATACTATTTCTTAAAATTAAAAAAAAAAAAAAAAGATGTTCTCAAAACACTGTTAAGTGATAAGCATAGTCAGAGAATCAGGATATGTTGGATGTATCATGCCAGTTATAGTAAACACACACATGCATACAGAAAGGACTGGATATACTTGGGAATCACTTATTTCGGTCAGGTACTATATTTCATGTGTTTTAAACTTACCAAGTATTTAATACTTCTAACAGCTTTGTGAGGGAGGTTCTTCTGCAACCCCACTTCACAGAGAAGAAAACTAAGGCACAATGAGGTTACGAACCTTGCATAAGGTCACACAGCTAGTACACACAGAAGCTGGAATTGGATCCCAGGCAGTTTGACTCTAGAGTCGGACTTTCTCAGCCTCTAAGCTGTATCAACTCTCAAAAAAATTAATTATAGGAAATCGATTCTGTATTTGAGCAATACAAGAATAAGAACCTGGGCTTCCCTAGTGGTTCAGTGGTAAAGAATCTGCCTGTCAATGCAGGGGACACAAGTTCAGTTCCTTATCTGGGAAGATCCCACATGCTGTGAGCAACCAAAGCCTGTGTCCCACAACTATTGAGACTGTGCTCTAGAGCTCAGGTGGTGAAACTAATGAGCCTGGATGCTGCAACTACTGAAGCCTATGTGCTCTAGAGCCTGTGTTGTGCACCAAGATAAAATACTGTGATGAGAATCCTGTGTACTGCAACCAAGTAGCCCCCCATTTACAACTAAAGAAAAGCCCGCACAGCAACGAAGACCCAGCACAGCCAAAAATAAAAATAAATAAAATTTTTAAAAGAATAAGGACCTTATTCAATACTAATGTCCACTAACATACAAACCTGGACTATAGCTAACTAGCTCCATCCTCCTGAGAAACACCGTGCATAGGAATGAGACTCTCACACTGTTCACTGTCTTCTGGAGCCCTTAAAAAAAAGACAGTAGTTAGGAAAGCTTTAGACCTGAAACGAACTTTTACAAATGATCTATTCCATTGGCCAATGCCTGAGGTCAGACCTAAGACTAGAGCAAGACTGCTTCTTTACAGAATGTAAGAAGTTCTTTACATTCTGTAATGTAATGTTTTAGAGAATATAAAATGCTTTCTCTCTTAAAAAAAATGAAAAAGAAAATGAGGCAATGTTACCATATTTTATTATGAATTTTGTTCACATCAATAAATTTTTTCTACATTTAAATTTGTTACAGCAAAACTGTAAGCACTTTGATTTCACCTGTGAATTAAAACATTTTTTAAAAAACAGCAGCTTGAAGAAACTATCCTATCACCCATAGAGGTGAACAAATTCTTTTATCTGGCATTGTACATAAAATATTATAATCTTTAAAAAATTATTCACAGAATCTCTAAAAGCTAGGTCAGCATGGTATGATTCCCATACTTAGCAAAAATTTGAAAAACTTATATTGGAACTGAACCTACTTCTGAATTCGATGTTTTCTGCATATAAAGGCAAAAATTCTTCTGATTCCCACCATCACAGGATCCCAATTATTGTAATGGCACAGGAGAGTTGCAATAAAAAATGAAAAAAATACAGGGATAGCCCCTGCAAAAAATAACCAAGAAAACTGCACCTAAAAATAAGAGATAGGGAAAAAAAAAACAAAAACCCACAATTATCATTAAGACAATGTTCCCTTAAACACAACTTTTATATTTATGATAACTTGGACAAATAAATTAAAACACCAAGAAAATAATACTAAGCACTGACAATATATTAAGAATGTTATTATTAAATATAAGGATTTACTTATACTAATCACTTGCTTCAATTACCAACAAAAATACTTCTTACTTAGAAATTATCCTAAAGGAAAGGCAGGAAACTGTGCTTTTCAGTTATTAGGCAGAATACATCAGAAATAGAATTACAAATTTTTAAGCATCTGTCTTATATATCACACTGCCCATTTGTTCTTTACTGATTACTGACTATTCTCAAGCTGATTCTTCCCCTCTAGTTTCTGAAGTCATTTTAAAATAAAATTCCCATTTATAAAAAACTAAGTTATGCTATAGCTGTGATGTTGTGTTCTGTTATGGGTCTTTTCTTATGACAGTACTGAAAACAGATGAAACTCTTAAGTGAAACTTTGGCAAACAATTTACTGATGAATTATAGCTTGAAAAGAAAAAGATTCCAAAGGAAATCATGACTAAGTAAAATAAAGACTATAAAGAGAAATATTTTAACTAGGAAATGTGAGCCAAAGGAGACAGGCAAAGCCTCAGTGGTGAGGAGTTCTCAGATTGATAATCCTGACCCTCCAAACCATCATTTTACCTGAGTCATTAAGAAAATTAAAAATAATGAGATCCCATAAAGTTACCAAAAAAAAAAATTTATTTCCTTTACCACCTAGATTCAACTTAGGATCAAAAACAATTGCCAAAAAAGCCACACTGATTAATTATTGAGACTCAGCTGCAACACACTGGTAGTTTGCTTTCAAAATAATGATGAAAACAGTAACTCCTATCTTTAAAATAGGGAAGAAAAACTGCTTACCGTTTCTAAGTATTAAAGAAATGAGGTTTAGAATCAAAGGCAAGACTCCCTCTTGTGGGAAACATATATTATTCCATTTCATATTAGCTTTAGTCAGAGTAAAGGAGTTTTGTGAAAATAATTATTTATTTATGAAGGACTCATAATGCATAGGGGCTTCCCTGGTGGCTGAGAGGTTAAAGCATCTGCCTGCAATGCGGGAGACCAGGGTTCGATCCCTGGATCGGGAAGATCCCCTGGAGGAGGAGATGGCAACCCACTCCAGTACTCTTGCCTGGAGAATCCCATGGAAGGAGGAGCCTGGTAGGCTACAGTCCACGGGGTCGCAAAAAGTCAGACACGACTGAGCGACTTCACTTTCACTTTCATAATGCACAACACAACGAAAACCATTTATAAATTTCAGCATGCACATTCTTCTCATATGGTACATATACACAGGCTGAGTCAGCCTAAGAACACCCAGCAGTCAGTACTTAAAAGTCTTCACACTGTTATCAAACTATTTATATAACATATTCTTAGAATATTTGCAGGATATTTAATAATCTAGAAAAAACATGATGAATTTAAATGACCCAAGAACAGAAAAAAAAAACAGCATAAAAAAACTTAGTACTAATGAGAGTTAAAAACACAAATATAGTTGACAGAATGATATGACTATTCAACTAAAAAAATCCTACTGAAAAAACCAAACTTCATAAAGGTAGGTAAAATTCTAGATGACTTTTACAGGCAAAGTTCACGTTTAACAATGCAATTCTTTTTATGTTGCCAAATAATGAAAAACTTCTAATTTGATTTCCAGCATGCTATGAGGACAAATTTTTTTTAAAAAAATGAAGACATCTTTAACAATGAAAACTGCCCAAGTAAACAAAAAAAGTCTAATTTCTGAATATATCTGAACATAAGTCTGGATGCAACCAGGAATGCTTCCTGTTATACCAAATATCAATTAAGTTAAAAAAAAGATGTTTCTTAAGCACAATAAATGAAGTTAATGAATGCAAAAATTGCAGAAACTATTGATATATATAAATATGCTTGACTATTAGAATAAAAAAAAAACAAAAACCTACTTCCATCTTGTTCTATTGCCGTTCTGGGACACACCCTGCTACTGTTTCCAGAATGTATCTTCTGTCTTTAATTCCCACCAAAAGCCCAGCCTACTCATTTAACTAAATGCCTGATGTGCAATCAAGAAATGACTGTCGGTGTGTTTTTCTAATCAAATATATATACATATATTTTCCCTTCTGTTTTGCCTCCATCTTAAAATACTTGAACAAATTACAGTATCATTTACTAAAATTAAATTCGCTATTACAGGTCTTCTTAAAAATTCAAAAATAAAATTAACCTTCAATTTTTATTTTTCAAATCTGCAAAAAAGCTGATTTTTCAAAATATCAGTATGGTAAAGTTCATTTACACAGCAGCTACCAAAATCCTCTGATAAGTATCATTTCCACAATTTGACTAATTTTGGTTGATATTCAAGATTATGACCTGAAGATGTGGAAAGGCCTGGATATTATGATGTATGATTTTAGTGTTATATATATTTTATAATATTCACATTCTTTGAAAATCATGGTATACATAGAATCATTAATTCTCAATTACAGAGATTTCTATTTTTAACCACGGCAAATAAATAATATACTGAATCAGAAAACAAAATCAAATAACAAAGAATTGTTTTTTAAATAAAAAACTAAATGTAACTAAATTACAAAGATGACCATTTCTTTGGTACTTTTTATATCTCTATGTAGTAAAACAGCTTGGAAGAGAAGGCACCAAGTATTATTCATGGCCATCTTTATAATTTAGTCACATACCTTAACTTTCATTATTAGCTCTGATTTAATAATTACTTAAAATATCTAGTAAATAGTTTGCCTTACCTTTTGCATACACATGTCAGCTATTATGGAAAGAGGTATTGTAAGGCTTAGTGCAAGTGTGCCTATCAATGATGAGGTAAGAAAGCAGCCCCTAAAAAAACAAAAGAAAGAAAATATACGTTACCATACCAAAACAGCAAAATAACCAACAAAAAACAACGATCAAAAATTATCTATCCTAGGGGGACTTCCCTGATGGTCCAGTGGTTAAGACTTCACCTTCCAATGCAAGCGGTGCAGGTTTGATTTCTGGTTGGGGAGCTAAAATTCCACATGCCTTGTGGCCAAAAATCCAAAACATAAACCAGAAGCAATATTGTAACAAATTCAATAAAGATTTTAAAAATGGTTCACATCTAAAAAATCTTAAAAAATAAAAGTTATCTACCATATAGGCAAGAGAGATCAGGATAAAAGCTTAGGATGGACTAACATAATAAAAAATAAAGTTACTAAGATAATTCTCAAAATTCATCTTCAAATATTAAAAATCTAATATATAAATATACAAATTTCAAAAGATTTTATACTATTTTCTAAATCTGCTTACAGATGATATTCAACTTTGGATGTATAACTTATATTTTGTTAACATTTTTTATAAAACTGTCAGAAGAATTCTTAGTTTTGTGATAATGACACTTAGATAACAAAGGAAACAGCTATAATAAAAGTTCAGGACAATAACTTATAACACAGTAAGAAAGTGATAACCAACAGGTGAGTCTGTCATTAAAGTAAAAATATCTTGCCCTCATTAAAAGTTAAGTAGCCTTTAGATGTTTGTCGCTCTTTTGGTTTGGCTTATTATCAGAAAAAAAGAACTGAGTATTTTTTAAGGATATTTCCTTACTGTTTTTCATTTTTCTAGTAATTGATGTAACCAAAACATAAGCTCATTTTATTTTCACTTTGAATTATCAATGTTAGTATCAAATTCTGACATACCAACTGCATATAATTTTATATAATTGAATGAAAAAAATAAAGTATTGTATTGAATAGATATTGAGTGTATAAAAATTAATTATAAAGCTATAATATATATAGTTAGGACTACAGAACTATGGAAATTATAGGTAAGTAAATTCTAGCTGTTAGGGTTAACAATATTGTCCTGAAATAAAAGAGGCTAACTCTTGATAAAGTGTGTCACTTTAAGTGTTCAACAGAGGCTGGAAAATTAGTTCTTATCAATGTGGTAAAGAGAATTCAAGGGATAGCCCACAATTCATAAGCTTCTCTGTGAAAAGAGTATTTGGGGATCATATATTGGGTTTTAAAAATTATTATTGATCTTTTCTTTTTTGGCCGCACAGCTTATAGCATCTTAGTTCCCTGACCAGAACCAAGGCCTGGGACTGGCAGTGAATGCACTGAGTTCTAGCCAGTGTATCACCAGGGAATTCCCTGAGCTTTTTTTTTTTTTTAATTATTTATTTGGTTGTGTCAGGTCTTAGTTATGGGCACGTGGGATCTTTCTTTGTGGCTCGAAGGCTCTTCGTTGCAGCCCGTGGGCTGCTCTTTAGATGTGGCATGTCAGGTTAGTTGCCCAGCAACATTTGGGATCTTAGTTTCCTGACCAGGGATCCTACCTGGTCACTGCCTGCATTGGAAGGTAGATTCTTAACCGCTGGACCACCAGGGAAATCCTGGGTTGTAAAAATACATTTGTTGTTAGATTCATAATGCAAAGTAACATCAGACCGAGTCTGAGATGAAGTATTAAAAAACCCATTTGACTTATAGCAGGTTTCCCAATTTAGCTGATGGCTGAATTCATTTGATCTGCTATCCATTCAGTACACTTCAGGAAATGCTGAGATGGAGGACTAGGTGGATAACTTCATATCTACACTAGCAGTACAGTATATGGAGTTAATGGTGCATTCGAAAAAAATTTTTTAAATAAACAATGAGTGACAAGTACACATCTCTAATTTCCAAAAAAATTTACAACTGCACTTTTAAATCTTTAGTATGCTACTAAATACATGATTATATATGCTAAAGTTAGTTGTCTATTTATAGTTAACATATGATAATCTTGCCTTCCTAAAAAGAAAGAAATCATCATAAATGTAGATTATGACTTCTGATTTAACTATTTTTTAAGATATAAAATGATATAAAACATATAGATATGCTTCTTATAATTGTTTTGAGTTACAATAACACCTAGAATTTAAGAGACATGAAATTTATTCCATTACAGATTAACTTACTGCTATTGAGTTGTTACTAAAAGTACTCTTAAGTGCTTGAGTATAGAAGTCTATCTGAAAAATATAACTTTTTTGAAGTCCTGAAAAATCCAGCCCAGGTAGCTTTGATCATACATAATATATGACTTTGAGTGTCTAGTTTTTTCAACAACAAAGATTCAAATACACAGTTTGAAATATAAACTGTGTTCCTTCTGTGGAGAATATTTTGTAACTCTCTATCAGAATCAAGTCCATGTGTTTGATTCAGTTTTTTCAGTATTTATCCTATAGAATAATTATGTATATGTGCAAAAACATATATAAGGGTGCTTAATACCATATTACTTCCAAAGCAAGATACTACAACAAAAACATCTCTCAAGAAGGAACTGGTAAAACACATTATGTTCTATGCATTGTTACATAATGGATTGGACCATAGCAGATTAGAAAACTACACAAGCTCTAAAAAAATTAATCTACTGGCTGATACGTAAGGAGTTACAAGACAACAATTTGTGGAAACAAAGAAAAGTATAGTTTGCATGTTAAAAATAAAACAAATTGGAGGGGGGAGGATCAAGAGATTGATACACACTTCTGTTTGTACAGATAATTTTGCACTGTAGAAGGCTAAGAAATTAACAGTGGTTGCCTTTGAGAAAAAGAAATGAAAATTTGGGGTAGAAGAGAAAGATTATCTTTTCATTATAATCCATTCTGTACATTTTAAAAAATTTATTACTCTCTTATTTTAAAAAGTTAAATATAAAAAAGAATACTTCAAAACATGTTATTTTATTATTTAAGAGTAAAATTTTCCAAGGGTGCAAACTTAGAATGCTCATATAAGAGAGCTTACTTACGTCACAACTAGTATTTATTCATCCTCAAAGCCTACATGAAAATCTGCTGGCATAATGAAACTCTATTCTATATGCTGCTGCTGCTGAGTCACGTCAGTTGTGTCTGACTCTGTGCGACCCCAGAGACGGCAGCCCACCAGGCTCCCCCGTCCCTGGGATTCTCCAGGCAAGAACACTGGAGTGGGTTGCCATTTCCTTCTCCAATGCATGAAAGTAAAAAGTGAAAGGATATTTATTAAAAATAAAACTCTCAATAAGGAATGAGTATTTTAACATTTGAAAGTGGCATGTCCATGTTTACTATAAGTCTTAATGTAATACAAACCATACTATACCTTTCTTTAGTCTAATACCCAAAATTTTTTAAAATTATTTCTTTCAAATATGTAAGAACTCTTTGCTTTGAAATTTTCTAATTTAAACTAAACTTAGAATAGTACAGAATATAAACTTCTATTAAAANATAGGCAAGAGAGATCAGGATAAAAGCTTAGGATGGACTAACATAATAAAAAATAAAGTTACTAAGATAATTCTCAAAATTCATCTTCAAATATTAAAAATCTAATATATAAATATACAAATTTCAAAAGATTTTATACTATTTTCTAAATCTGCTTACAGATGATATTCAACTTTGGATGTATAACTTATATTTTGTTAACATTTTTTATAAAACTGTCAGAAGAATTCTTAGTTTTGTGATAATGACACTTAGATAACAAAGGAAACAGCTATAATAAAAGTTCAGGACAATAACTTATAACACAGTAAGAAAGTGATAACCAACAGGTGAGTCTGTCATTAAAGTAAAAATATCTTGCCCTCATTAAAAGTTAAGTAGCCTTTAGATGTTTGTCGCTCTTTTGGTTTGGCTTATTATCAGAAAAAAAGAACTGAGTATTTTTTAAGGATATTTCCTTACTGTTTTTCATTTTTCTAGTAATTGATGTAACCAAAACATAAGCTCATTTTATTTTCACTTTGAATTATCAATGTTAGTATCAAATTCTGACATACCAACTGCATATAATTTTATATAATTGAATGAAAAAAATAAAGTATTGTATTGAATAGATATTGAGTGTATAAAAATTAATTATAAAGCTATAATATATATAGTTAGGACTACAGAACTATGGAAATTATAGGTAAGTAAATTCTAGCTGTTAGGGTTAACAATATTGTCCTGAAATAAAAGAGGCTAACTCTTGATAAAGTGTGTCACTTTAAGTGTTCAACAGAGGCTGGAAAATTAGTTCTTATCAATGTGGTAAAGAGAATTCAAGGGATAGCCCACAATTCATAAGCTTCTCTGTGAAAAGAGTATTTGGGGATCATATATTGGGTTTTAAAAATTATTATTGATCTTTTCTTTTTTGGCCGCACAGCTTATAGCATCTTAGTTCCCTGACCAGAACCAAGGCCTGGGACTGGCAGTGAATGCACTGAGTTCTAGCCAGTGTATCACCAGGGAATTCCCTGAGCTTTTTTTTTTTTTTAATTATTTATTTGGTTGTGTCAGGTCTTAGTTATGGGCACGTGGGATCTTTCTTTGTGGCTCGAAGGCTCTTCGTTGCAGCCCGTGGGCTGCTCTTTAGATGTGGCATGTCAGGTTAGTTGCCCAGCAACATTTGGGATCTTAGTTTCCTGACCAGGGATCCTACCTGGTCACTGCCTGCATTGGAAGGTAGATTCTTAACCGCTGGACCACCAGGGAAATCCTGGGTTGTAAAAATACATTTGTTGTTAGATTCATAATGCAAAGTAACATCAGACCGAGTCTGAGATGAAGTATTAAAAAACCCATTTGACTTATAGCAGGTTTCCCAATTTAGCTGATGGCTGAATTCATTTGATCTGCTATCCATTCAGTACACTTCAGGAAATGCTGAGATGGAGGACTAGGTGGATAACTTCATATCTACACTAGCAGTACAGTATATGGAGTTAATGGTGCATTCGAAAAAAATTTTTTAAATAAACAATGAGTGACAAGTACACATCTCTAATTTCCAAAAAAATTTACAACTGCACTTTTAAATCTTTAGTATGCTACTAAATACATGATTATATATGCTAAAGTTAGTTGTCTATTTATAGTTAACATATGATAATCTTGCCTTCCTAAAAAGAAAGAAATCATCATAAATGTAGATTATGACTTCTGATTTAACTATTTTTTAAGATATAAAATGATATAAAACATATAGATATGCTTCTTATAATTGTTTTGAGTTACAATAACACCTAGAATTTAAGAGACATGAAATTTATTCCATTACAGATTAACTTACTGCTATTGAGTTGTTACTAAAAGTACTCTTAAGTGCTTGAGTATAGAAGTCTATCTGAAAAATATAACTTTTTTGAAGTCCTGAAAAATCCAGCCCAGGTAGCTTTGATCATACATAATATATGACTTTGAGTGTCTAGTTTTTTCAACAACAAAGATTCAAATACACAGTTTGAAATATAAACTGTGTTCCTTCTGTGGAGAATATTTTGTAACTCTCTATCAGAATCAAGTCCATGTGTTTGATTCAGTTTTTTCAGTATTTATCCTATAGAATAATTATGTATATGTGCAAAAACATATATAAGGGTGCTTAATACCATATTACTTCCAAAGCAAGATACTACAACAAAAACATCTCTCAAGAAGGAACTGGTAAAACACATTATGTTCTATGCATTGTTACATAATGGATTGGACCATAGCAGATTAGAAAACTACACAAGCTCTAAAAAAATTAATCTACTGGCTGATACGTAAGGAGTTACAAGACAACAATTTGTGGAAACAAAGAAAAGTATAGTTTGCATGTTAAAAATAAAACAAATTGGAGGGGGGAGGATCAAGAGATTGATACACACTTCTGTTTGTACAGATAATTTTGCACTGTAGAAGGCTAAGAAATTAACAGTGGTTGCCTTTGAGAAAAAGAAATGAAAATTTGGGGTAGAAGAGAAAGATTATCTTTTCATTATAATCCATTCTGTACATTTTAAAAAATTTATTACTCTCTTATTTTAAAAAGTTAAATATAAAAAAGAATACTTCAAAACATGTTATTTTATTATTTAAGAGTAAAATTTTCCAAGGGTGCAAACTTAGAATGCTCATATAAGAGAGCTTACTTACGTCACAACTAGTATTTATTCATCCTCAAAGCCTACATGAAAATCTGCTGGCATAATGAAACTCTATTCTATATGCTGCTGCTGCTGAGTCACGTCAGTTGTGTCTGACTCTGTGCGACCCCAGAGACGGCAGCCCACCAGGCTCCCCCGTCCCTGGGATTCTCCAGGCAAGAACACTGGAGTGGGTTGCCATTTCCTTCTCCAATGCATGAAAGTAAAAAGTGAAAGGATATTTATTAAAAATAAAACTCTCAATAAGGAATGAGTATTTTAACATTTGAAAGTGGCATGTCCATGTTTACTATAAGTCTTAATGTAATACAAACCATACTATACCTTTCTTTAGTCTAATACCCAAAATTTTTTAAAATTATTTCTTTCAAATATGTAAGAACTCTTTGCTTTGAAATTTTCTAATTTAAACTAAACTTAGAATAGTACAGAATATAAACTTCTATTAAAATACAGAGAATGAATAATCATTTAAAGCATAGGGTTCACTGAGTTGAACCCTCTCAAACAGCCATAGAAAATGGCTGAAGATCAACAATTCTTTATGGTTCAACCAAGTACACTCAAAACATCACCAGTAAGTAGTTTCATCAGCCCAGAACCAAGAGTGGAAGGAGGCAAGAGAAATGACATAACAAAAGAAGTGATAGGATAAAAGAACAAGACATATGATACATATTAATACATTAAAAAAGTAAGCCCTTTTGGTTAAAAAAAAATGAACACCTAAAATAATTTATACAAAATAAGGAAAAAGATTTTGATACCAAAGGGTTCTAGATCAACACAGGAATTTAAGATAATTACATACACTGTGTGCGTGTATATTACTCAGTCTAACGACCTCATGCTCAGTCTTGGCAACCCCACAGACTGTATCCTGCCAGGCTCCTTTGTCTCTGGAATTCTCCAGGCAAGACTATTGGACTGGATAGCCACTCCCTTCTCCAGGGGATCTTTCTGACCCTGGAATTGAACTCGGGACTCCTGCACTGCAGACAGATTCATTATTGTCTGAGCTACCAGGAAAACCCAACTACATGAATTACTACAATATAAACTAAACCTTTAAGTACTACATAAAAGGGAGTGAGAGTGGAGGACATCAAGGAAAGAGATTCTTCCTTAATTGGAGAGGGGAGACAAGGGCAGGCAGAGCATTAAGCAAGACTTCATGGAAAAGGCTGTTTTTGTTGCAGTCTTTTGCAAGGGAAAACTAATCAGTAGTTTAAATGGCATGCAATGCAATAAAATTCATTCAGGAGCTTAAGTACAATCTGTGTTTCTAAGTTTCTATTAGATGTAAATAGAACTAAGTGTTAAGCTCTATATTTGAAGGTATTCTTAAACACTATATATGATACTGTCTTCAAACTACTTTAAGATTATTATCACATATCAACATAGTTGATATTACATCAAAGTATGTTAAAACCTCAAATTAATCAAACTCTAAAGCTTAGGGTTTATATATCTGCCTCACTCATCTGAAAAGTCCTGAGAATAAACAAAACAAAAATCTGAACAATCAAACAGACATTTCAAACACTCCTGAATAAGCAAAGTTCCCAGATTCTCACTTAGAACTCATGTATGAATTCCTGGGATACACATCTCCTAAGTGTGAGTGTCCATTAGAAAATGATGCCTTTAATCTGTATAACACTCTACTTTATAAAACAGTTATATAAATATAGGTCATTCATATTCATCTAATCATTCAAGAAAGATTTATGAACTTCTATATGCAAGCCACTACTCTATGCAATGGGAACACAGAAATTAAAAAAAATAAAACAGTTCCAGCTCTAATGGAGTTACTGTATTAAGTTGTAAGTGTATAAGGTGAGAAAGTACATAGGAAGGGCCATCAGAAGACAGAAAAAATAGAACTAGCCAAAAGTCAATAAATTCATAACTAATAAATCACAGGGTAATAAACAGTACATACCACAACCACAGGAACTCTGAAAGCACTGTTCCAATAAGGCCATTAATGACAATGCACATTAACACTACTTTATTGGGGAACTCAAAGTCCTCAAATCCAGTATAATGAAGTAAAAAGAAACCTGGCCATAAGAGCAGCAGATTAAAGAGACCTACAAAACCTAAACACATATAAAAGAGACAAAAAGTTAGTAACTGTGATTTATTTCAATCTTTCACAATTGCAACTCTACAATCAGAAAACATTAGGTTTCCCATAATGAGCTTCATTAGGTTTCCTTAAGTGGAAGTTCTATTACTTTTGTTTTTAAGTAAGTCCTGTGGAGAGATGAACACAAGCAAAAACTTTACCAAGCAACTGGGGATCACGGAGTCTTCAAGGTTCAACTATCCCTACTGCATAGAGCAACTACTGAAGAAAAAACATTTACAATGATTCAAAAAGATTGGCTGTCAACCGCAGATTATGATAATATAGTGTCCTGGAACTTAAAAGGAATAACTCGTGCATATCTGTGTGTGCATGTGTTCAACGTAAATTATTACGAGGAACTACATACACTGTTTACTCTCTGATTCAATCTGTATTTATGTTTAAAGTACCCATGCTAGGGATAATGGAGGAAGGTTCCAAAAAAAGATAAAATTCCTGTTTCCTGCCTTCCTAGAGCTCATAAGCTAGTCTGTGAGATTACATACATACACAAATAGCTATGTAAGTATGAACTAAGCATGGAGTATGTGTAAAGGAAGGGTATAACATTTAGTGGTTAACTGCATGCTCTGCATGACTGCCCTGGAATCCAATCCCACTCCACCATTCACTACTACTGTAATCTTTAGGCAACATGCTAACCTCTTGCAAACCTCGGTTTTCCAATCTATAAGTATAAAATAATATTTAATTAGGTTACTAGGAAGATTAGACAAAAATACAACATAGTACATGGCATGAGTAAACAGTTAACAAATGCTAACTATTATTTTAAATATAGAAATATGAGCTTATATATGACTACACACATGAAAATGTAAAGACACAAATGTTATAATTTTATAGTAGTTTTTATTGGACATTTTATATAGTTTAACATCACAATTTCACTGTGAGATCCAAAGGTAATTATAGAGCTTTCCTAAAAACAAATTAAATTACAGTAGATATATATTTTATATTCGCTGCTAAATAATAAACTTGTATTTAGGATGCCTAGTTAAATTGTAATAGGGAGGGAATGGCCACTCTCTATATGCCACTAAGACTTCCAGTACCTGCCTTCCCTGAAGAACTGTCTTGGAGAGCGAGCGACCAAGTCTGTCTTTCCCAAAAAGACCCCACCCTCTCCCCACTCCACACCCTCTGCAGCCAAATCCTAACAGCTCTAGGCTAGGACAGTTCTGAGGACTGCCTCTGCTCCCCCATGCTCCCCGCCCAGGGACCTATAACAAGCTGGCCAAGCCTCAGCTGCACCAGAGATCACATGGTTCTTGCCCCTTCTCTATTCTGCTTATCTCACTCCCTTGTCAGTCTTTCCTACAGAGCACCCCTTCCATGAATCTCTCACACCAAATTACTGTCTCATATCCTGCTTCTAGGAAAACCAACTTAAGATACCTAGTGATAAAAATAAAAATAAACAACACACACACGCAAGGCTTGTATAACATTAAAAAATCGTAGTTACAACACCAAACTTTGGGGTAAAGCATCTGCCCGCAATGCGGGAGACTTGAGTTTGATCCCTGGGTCGGGAAGATCCCCTGGAGAAGGAAATGGCAACCCACTCCAGTATTCTTGCCTGGAGAATCCCATGGATGGAGGAGCCTTGTAGGCTACAGTCCACGGGGTCGCAAAGAGTTGGACACGACTGAGCGACTTCACTTTCACTTTGGTGTTATCAAGTTCCCTGAACTTGAAGCCTGTGAAATTCCACATGAAGTGACAACCTTTGGATCTAGAGATGAAAGGTCCAAATCACTTCACGGGGTTCTGGAGATTCTCATACGCCTCATATGCTTCTCCTCTTTCCTCAATTGAATGCTCCAGCACACTGGATCTACTCACTATTTCCTGCTATGCTCTGCTCACACCATGATGCCCAAAGAACTTTCCACATCCCAATTCTAACTACTACTTCTTTAATTCTGTTTATTCTAAAGCCCAGGTCAAATTCATATTGCTTTACATATCATGGCATATGTCTACACATTCTCTCCAGTAAGAGTAAACAAGCAATTTTTCTTCAAAGCTGCCAATCTTAAAAAAATACTGCAAAATATTAACATTTCAAATCATTCCAGATGGACTTTTCTATGACTCCAAGATAAGATGTCATTAAAATTATCTTCATATTTAAGGTATACTTAGAAATTCTCTACTTGAAAGCAACTTGAGTGATCACCCAGTCTGGTGGGTTTTCAAAGATTTTATTTTTGTTAATCATTAGGTACAGATATTCAAAGTACTTTTAGTAAAAAATCATTTCTACAAATTAATTTATAATGCTAAAAAAAACAACAAAGCAGAATTGCTTCAGTAGAAGCAGCAGAGCAGTCTGGAAACCAAACTCACACATGCAATTCCACTTCCTTCCAATCTTCCCAGGATCCTTCATAAATCAGCCACTAACCTAGTCTAATCTCCTCATTTTCAGATGAGTATGAGATAAAAGAAGTAACAACAGCTAGAGTTCAGGTCTCCTGGTTTCCTATAAGCTGTACTTTGAATTCTCATCCCTAGGTTTCATTATTTATTGATATTCAGATATCGTTTGGGACATATCATGTCAATGTACTCTTTTGTAATCCTAGATATCAGACTTCTTTACTGAGCTCATTTCAGGCAAATAAGAATTTATAAATTTTATTAGGCATTTACCAAGATTAAGAATTGATGCCCTAAACTTTAATTGAGTAATTTAAAAATCTATGTCATTAAAGAGTCTGAGTCTTAAAGTGCAAATGACCTACAATTTTTAGTAAAAATTAGCTCACAGACAGAAATAGTATTAGACATCATTTTGGGGTGGTTTCCCCAATTCTATGCTTCTAACAATTCAAAAATGGCAAAATCTGTAATACAACAGGTAAACCCTCACATGCTTATAACAGCATAACCAGTGATTATCAATGAGGAAAATATCTGATTTACAGGTTAAAGATATTAATTTGAAAAAGGTACGTTAGAATTTCTTTTACCTCACATTGGGAGAGTGAACATTTCCTCCAGGTCCACAATTATGCAGAACAAAATAAGAGAAAAACACTGAGAGTGGACTTCATAATCTTTAAAGAATTTTAAAGAATTACACGGGGGAGTGGGAAGGGAACCTTCCCTACTTCTTCCAAAAAACAAAAACAAAACCCTGAGTTAATTATTCAGAGTACACAGTCTTAACAAGTTAAACATATTCTTACCGAAGAACATTGGAATATCCAACTTGTCTTCTCTGTCTACTTTTCTCTTAATCATAACGATATAAACAGCATAGAGCATGGCTCCAACAAGAGACCAAATGGCACCTGTAAAAGTCAATATAATAAAGTATTTGTTCATTAACTCATTCAACACATACTTAATTAAAATCTGACACAGTCAGGTCCTATTTCAAGAAATGAGTACTATTCAAATATGAAAAGATAAAGTATAACCCACCTTATCCATGTCCTCCAGGAACACAGGAAGGACTTTAAAAGTATAAACCAACAAATACAAAATCATTCACCTTGATGATTTAACCAATCAGTTATACATGTTATAATACCAACACTTTGGTATTTAATTTTTTTTTTTTTTTTTTTTGGTATTTAATTTTGAAGTACATACTTCCTATCTTCCTGTACATAAACAATTTTGAAACCTGACATAGCCAACTTAACAATGTTTTCTTCCCACTCTAGGCTATTTATATTGTTCTCCCCACTGCCATGTATCATTTTAATACACATTCTACCACCTTCTTCAAGACTCTTTTAAAGTCCCACACTGTCACCAAGCATCTTCTTTCTACTCCACTAAACTTCCATCCTACTTGTCTTCTATTTTAGACAATTTAATACTTACTACAGTTGAATCTAGTATGATTTTATTCTTTAAGGGTTTCATTTTGTCAATCATATATATTGATTAAAAGAAAAAACTTCTTGAGAACTGCAAACACATAATTTATACTTTTTAATGTTCTAAAATATCTAACATAATGTAGCACTAGCAGTTCCTTCCTGTGTAATGAATATTGATTCTCTTTAATATATTAACTCATTCTCAAAAACATTTAAGTAAGCCTTTAAAAACAGCTATAAGAAAGTGCTATTTGCCAAGTGACCACATTCAATGCTTTAAATCAACTATCCAAAAGTTCAACATTTCATTTACTTATTATTGCTATTAAAGGATAGCCTGTCAACAAAATCTCATACACAAAACACATGTATTGTTTTAAACATACAGAGCTGCTCTAGGTGAGAAAGAGCTAAGACAGTTCAAGAGACACAGCTCCCTAGGCACTATCCAGGAATAGTTTAGAAAGCATTATTCTGTTCAATGGACTTTAAATAGCTAAAGAAAGTATACAGGAAACCAAGGAAGCTGGATTCTTCTGTTAAATCTAAACAATGGATCAAAAACTAAGTGCTTACCATAGCAGTAATTGTTTCAGGTAAGAATCAGAAGAGAATGACAAAATTAGTGGCTGCAAGCATGATGGGCAGGATATATGTATTGTCTCCATATCTCTAACAAGATGCTTATTACTCACAAAGGGAAAAACTAGGAGCTACATCAGAGCAACCTGACAGACATCACTTTAAAATTAATGTCATTAGTTAACAGAACAAATAAATATCATGACCCTTCTTGATATGATGGATTTGTCAGGACACAGTATCACTTCCCTGGTATTCTTGCCAAAAAATGAACAATATACATTTAACCATAAAGAAATACCAGAAAAATAAACTGAAGGACATTCTACAAAAAAGTGGACAGTATTCTCCCAAAATATTAAAGTTATGAAAGACAAAAAAGGGCAGTGGGATAGTCACAGATTAAAGAAAACCAAGGAGACATGATATCTAAACGCAACAAATGATCTTGGACCAGAACATTAGTGGGAAAAAATGGTGAAATTTGAAAAGAACCTACAGACTAAATAAAAATGACTGTAATCGCTGTTAATTCCTGATTTTTAAACCTGTACTATAGCTGCTGCTGCTAAGTCACTTCAGTCGTGTCCGACTCTGTGCAACCCCATAGACGGCAGCCCACCAGGCTCCCCCGTCCCTGTGATTCTCCGGGCAAGAACACTGGAGTGGGTTGCCATTTCCTTCTGCAATGTATGAAAGTGACAAGTGAAAGTGAAGTCATTCAATCGTATCTGACTCTTGGCAACCCCCTGGACTGCAGCCTACCAGGCTCCTCCATCCAAGGGATTTTCCAGGCAAGAGTACTGGAGTGGGGTGCCATTGCCTTCTCCGTGTACTATAACTGTATGTTATAAACAGTTAAGAGAATCGGGGTGAAGATTATATGAGAGTTCTGTGTTCTGTTTTTTAATTTTCTTACATTATTTTCAATGGAAAAACTTTTTAAATAAAAGCCTTATTTATTAGTGCCCACCCTCTGTGTGTGTATATGTGTGTGCACATGTGTGCATATGCATGCACGTGTGTGTATGTGCACACACACAATGATATGCACAGGTCTTTCTTGTATACTCTAACAGGAAGAATTCAGAGTCAGATACTTACCTATTGTGTTTCTTCCAGGAGATTTTTCAGATCCTGACAGATTTACCAGCACAACACCTCCAATGCTATGAGAAATAATCGTCATTACTGATGAGTAACATAATAAATTCCTTTAAAAGACTAATCATAAAGATCAAAGTTATTTACAAGTAATAAAGACTAAACTTTAGGTCAAACCATCAAAGAATTCATGATTTAATTAATACTGAATAATATCAGTATACTGTAAGTGCTGTACTTGTATTAATTCATTTAATCCACATAAAATGACTGACATTATCTTATAAGAAAGGTATTATTATCATTACCATTCCCATTTTACACTTGAGAAAACTAACGCACAAAAAAATGAAGTAACTTGACCAAAATCACATAGCTGGAATTGAAACGTAGGCAGTCTACTTCCGGAGTCTAGTGTTCTTAACTTGCTATGCTTATCTTCTGCCTTTCAACTAGGAAAAAGTCAATTTGTCATCCCTCCTTCAATGTTTTTTTGAAATGTACATGTAGTAAACCCATATAAACCTAGTAATAGTAATAACTCTTGCTATTGTTATGGTTGTTTAGTCACTAAGTTGTCTGACTGTACAGCCCCATGGATTGCAGCCCACCAGGCTCCTCTGTCCATGGTATTTCCCAGAAAAGAATACTGGAGTGGGTTGCCATTTTTTACTCTAGGGGATCTTCCTGACCCAGGGATCAAAGCTGCATCTCCTGCATTGGCAGGCGGGTTCTTTATCACTAAGCCACCAGGTAAAATCAAAATTAACAGTAAAATTATTCTTAAATATTTAAATAAACAATTCCATCATTTTAATGGATAAAATAAGACCAAATAAAGGAGGCAGAGAAATCAGAGGTTATTTCTTCATTCAACTGTTGCTTATTGAGCAATAGTTTGGGTTAAGCAAGGAACAAGAGAGATGTGATTCCCATCCTCACGGAGCCTTATATTGTCTTTCTATTTCTGTGCATCTTTCTACTTTTATTAAAACAACGCAAAGAAAAGTTAGAAATAGGCATGAATTGTGAACAAAGCTGGATAAACCTCATTACTTCCCTAATATAAATATACTGTATTTTCCTAGTGTAAAAATTTGTCTGGCTAAATCATGGGCCAGTCATGTAAAAGAACAAATTTCTAGCATCCATGAAGTCTAAATGGTAAATCAGTTGGCTCAACCAGACTGCCCATGAAAACTACCACTTTCAATTTACCCTTGTATCTAAAAGAGAGAAACACCACTTATGTGACTGCCAAGAACCAGTCTCTATTATAATCACTTTTTATATACATCCTTCCAAACTTCAAAACAAAACTGTAAATTAGATGATACTATCATCATATTGTCATCAAGGAAATCCTCTCAGAGAGTTAAGGGGAAGTGGCCAGGGGCAAACAGAGCTCTGATTCAAAGCCAGCTCTGACAGCTCAAAAACACTAATCTTTCTGGTAAATTATTCTGGTTCCTTCTCTGATTTCTGATTTTCTCTTACAAAAACAAGAGTTTCATCAAATCAATATATCTATTTGAGTACTGACTGTAAGCAAAGCCCTATGCTAGGCCTTTGATAACACAATGAAGCAGAAAACAAGGATTAAGCCTTCAGTGGTTTAAAATCTCCTAGGGAAGACAAGACAAATAAATACAAAGCTAAATAAAAATAAAAAATTTAAATTAGTTACTAATGGTACTTATGTATTGTATTACAAATAGTAATACAAAATTGCCAGATGGCTTATACAGAAAATAACTAAAAGATTAAGGCTGAGACAATCAGAGAAGACTGCATGTTATATTTCTATAAATGGGAGAAGGAAAAACTAAAAACTAAACAAAAACAGAAGTTTGCTTTAAGAAAAGGAAACAGAAACTTGGGAGGTTATGAGGGTAATAACATGCAGTTAAGCATGAATGTCAGTACAATACTTAGTTCACAGTCTCATGAATGGGAACCAAAGATCTTCCCTTCAGTTATGCTCCCTAGGAAGGTTTTGAAAACTAAAACTAGCCAAGGATGTGATGCAGAGCTGATGTTCATTTAAAACCTTCTTTTATCTTCATCTTTCTCTGCGGGAAACCCAGGTTCGATCCCTGAGTCAGGAAGATCCCCTGGAGAAGGAAATGGCAATCCACTCCAGTATTCTTGCCTGGAGAATCTCATGGACAGAGGAGCTTGGTAGGCTACAGTCCACGAGGTCACAAAGAGTCGGACACGACTGACGGACTTCACTTTCACTTTTCTCTGCCTATATATTATATTATAATATAAACACTCCTCTATCACTACCAGAAATGCTTTAAACACTGCCTTTTTAAGAACAAACTAGCTATTATACTATATTCTTACCTTAAGATTACAGCTAAAAGTTTAGAAAGAGTGAATCTATCTCCACTGTTACTTGGAAACATTGCAGCAAGGATTAAGGTAAAAAGTCCTGTGGAAAGAAAAAGATTTTTAAAAAGATACATTCACTTAAATAAATACTGTCAAAATTATTTCATTGCCAACTTGATTGTTTAAATAAGTAAATTACTTATTACCTAACTTTTAAATCTTGTCAGTTTTAAATGACTAAGAATATGACTATGACCTAGGCTGAAATGTTCAAAGACCATATATGGAAACAGTCTCCATATTAAGCTATGTTTATCTCACCAATACAGATCAAGTACAGTCCTATTTATTTTAAAACTACTAAGAGAGTTAAACTCAGCATTCACAGTAATATTCTGACCTAATCATAATCAAGTATGTGTGCTTAAGTTATTTTTACAGCTCAAAAATACTTTTTTTATCTTCCAGACCTGGAAGTTGATTCAATTTTAAAAATAAAACACCTTTCATAGGGCAAAGTATAGATCTGAAATAAGCAACCACATTTAGCCAAAGCGTTGAAAAAAATATCCTTAGAAAGAATATGTGAAAGGAAAGACAGCTACAATACAAAGGGTCAACCTATAAAACTTCATATACAATGTATTTTTGTTGCATAGAAAATACTGTAAAGTATTAGAAGGAATATAAACAGTACAAGGCTATGGTACTAAACTTAAAGATTAAGTAGTAGTTATAATACATTAATATATGTTAAAAAGAATGAAATAATTTATAACAAGATAAAAATATTTATATGTACACATATATATCAGAAATAGGCCTTGAGTTATATTACAGATAAGACAAATTTCTTACCAGAAGTTGAGGACAAAATATTAACTATAGCAACTTGTGTGTCTGAAAGTGCTTCTTGATATGACAAATTTGCCAAAAACCACTGAAGAAACAGAAAATAATGAAACCTAATAAATGACTTATTTGTATTTGTCATTATAATTTATAGTCCCCTCCTTCTTTTCTCCCACTAAATACTATTATAAGAAGTTTTAAATTTTGTTTTGTATTGAAAAATCACAGGCCTAAAAAGAAGACACACATTTATATCAGACCAAAAATCTTTGCTATCCAATTTTCCTTAAGAAATGAACAAATTGGTTAAAAATTAGCACTCTTCAGGCTTCTTTTAGGATAAATTTAATATCAAATCAACATTGAAATCGGATTTATCTAAGCACTGATAGTATTAAATTTTTCTAAATCAAATTTAAGAGAAATCAATTGAACAGGTGATGCTTAAGGAGGTAGAACTGGCCAGGCTGATTCAGACAAAATGCTGTGTTCACTTTGGAAATTTTGGAATGTCCAAGAATACTGTGAATTTACTGGCTAACTGTGATTGTTTCTCTGATTCTCAGTTTTGAGACATAATACCAAAAGTTCTCATAGTTGGAGGTTTTCCAGTTATGGGAATTTTTTTTCCCCTTCTGTCTTCCCTTTTGCTCATCTAGGCTAGGGTATCCTTATATTCCCAACCCTGGGCCCACTTTGATTTACAGAATAAGAAATAAGGCCTCTTTTGATGAAGCCTGATGTCTATGTGTATGTGCATACAAAGTTATTTTCACTGCCATCAGATATTCTAATGTAATTTACAACTTATTCATTTTCTGTTGGTGGACATTTTTTGACTATTCCAAACAATGCTACCAAGAACATTCTAGCATATGCCTCCTGGGACACATGTGCATGAGTGTCCCTAATGTAGCATATATTAAGAAACAGATTGGTGGTGGTCTAAGTAAATTAACTGCTTGTCTACCTGTTTTCTGTTGCTTACACAGATGGACTGGATAATCACGTTCTACTGGAGAATGATTTGTCTCTGTTAAGGGAGGGACATCTGATCTCTTTCAGAACTTTTAGTTAAGTGCTGCTACTGCTGCTAAGTCACTTCAGTCGTGTCCGACTCTGTGTGACCCCATAGACGGCAGCCCACCAGGCTCCCCCATCCCTGGGATTCTCCAGGTAAGAATACTGGAGTGGGTTGCCATTTCCTTCTCCAATGCATGAAAGAGAAAAGTGAAAGGGAAGTCGCTCAGTCTGTCCGACTGTTAGCGACCCCATGGACTGCAGCCCACCAGGCTCCTCCGTCCATTGGATTTTCCAGGCAAGAGTACTGGGGTGGGGTGCCATTGCCTTCCCCATTAGTTAAGTGAGTGGTATGATCATCAGCATTTATATTTCAAAGAAGCAGTATAGACACATGATCTTAGCACACTGCTAGGAGGCAGCAGATGGTTGAGAGCCTAAAGTCTCCATTCAGTCTACACTGTGCTCTAAGCTAAAGCCAGACTGAAAGCACAGCAGAGACTCTGACTCCATCTGTAGTCTTCTAACATCCTAATTTCACTTGACTATCTAAATAAAAAATGAGGTTAGCAACTGGTAAGATGGACAATATCAAATATATATGGCAATAGGAGCCACAGTTGCTTGCAGTTGATGCACTAAACAAGAAGCAGAAGATTCTGCCCTTTAATTATCTTTTGGAGATTTTCTGAAAGAATAGGTAACGCTTATCAGGTGATAATTAGCTTTCTAGACCTACTTTCCTTACCATTTTAATACTTAAATACTGTGCTCACTTTCCAAACAATCTCACTGCTCTCTGCTAATGCAAGATAAAGAAGTAAAATAAGACCATTTAGATGGTAGGAATGCAAAGATTCTAACTACTCATCATTAGCTATGAACTCTTTCCAGAAAAATCTTCTCACTCTCCAGTTCTCCCCAAACTCCATTCTCTGGCTCTCAAACTCTGATCACAAAGGAAGACCATCTCAATTACCCTCCAGTAAAAATTATTTTTACAATGTTTCTCTTCATTATTTCAGAGTTGAGGACAACCACTTACTAATAATTGAGCTATCACAAATAATTTATATAATATTTCATTATTTCATGAGTGGTAATTAATTTTAAAATTAGCGTAAAAGCCTGTTGAGACCTAAATTGTACTTTACAGAAAAAAAACTATAACACCATAAGCCCTAATGAGACAAAATAATTAAAGGAGAATTAACTCTTTTTGAACTGCAATGTCCAATATAGTAGCCACTAGCCACATGTCACTATTAAGCAAGTGAAATATGGCTAGCTTGAATTGAAATGTTTAGAAATTGAAATAAAAACAGAAATTGAAATGAAATAGAAAAAATATTTAAAAACTGAAATGTTTAGAAGATTTTAGTACAAAAAAAAAGAATGCAAACCATCTCATCCATCTTTATATCAACAGTATGTTCAAGTGTTTTATATACATACAGTGGATTAAATAAAAATATAGTATTAAAATTAATTTTACTTATGTGGTATGGATGGACCTAGAATCTGTCACGCAGAGTGAAGTAACTCACAAAGAGAAAAACAATTATCATATATTAATGAATATATATGGAATCTAGAAAAATGGTACCAATGAACCTATTTGCAGGGTAGAAACTGAGATGCAGACTTAGAGAGAGGACCTGTGGACACAGCTGGGGAGGGGAGAGTGGGACGAACTGGGAGGTTAGGATTGACATACATACACTACCATGTGTAAAACATAGCTAGTGGAAAGTTGCTATACAGCACAGGGATCTCAGCTCAGTGCTCTGTGATGACCTAAAGGAGTGGGATGGAGTGGGTGGGAGGGAGGCTCAAGAGAGAAGGGATATATGTATACATATAGCTGATTCACTTTGCACAGCAGAAACTAACACAACGTTATAAAGTAATTATAGTCCAATAAAAGAAAAACAAATAATTAATTACGGCCTAAAACGTGTTTCAAAGGCCAAAGATGAAAGACTTCATACTAAGTACAAAGCCTCATTATGAGCCCTGCAGTTGATGGAATACAAAAACTCATTTATGGTTGGCAAAATTCTAAAACATCTAAATTTTCAAATAATTCTCAAATAAGGATACAAGAAAAAAATAACTTTCTCTTTTTTTAATGTGGCTACTAGACAATTAAAAAATACATATATGACCTATATTTGAGGCTCACATTATATTTCTACTGAATAGCACTGCTCTAGACCTCAACTAAGCTTATCACTCTATTGAGGCAGATTTCTAAAAAGTTTAATTCCTGGACTGTACTACTCTGACTTTCTACAGAAATGCCTTTACTAAAGATTAACATAGCTCCCTGCTCTTATATTAATTTACTTAAGGTTGATTTTTCAAAAAAGACTATTAAAAGTGGAAGCAATCCAAGTGTATATCAATGGATGAACAAATAAACAAAATGTGGTATATACACAGAATGGACTATTATATAGCCTTAAAAAGAAAAATATTCTGACACATGCTACAAATATAAACCTTGAAGAATAAGAATAATTTATTAAACTACGAAGTGAAATAAGCCAGTTACAAGAGGAAAAATGTTGTGTAATTCTATTTAAATGAGGTACTCAGAACAGTTAAGCTTATAGAGACAAAAAAATAAAATGGTAGCTGTCAGTGGCTAAGGGAGGTGGGAAAGGGAAATTATCGTGTAATGGGTATAGAGTTTCAGTTTTGCAAGATGAAAAAGTTCTCCTGATAGGCACTGGAGATGTTTGCAAAACAGTGTGAATGTATTTAATGCCACTGAGCTGTACACTTAAAAATAATTAAAATAGTAAGCTTTGTGATATGTGTATTTTACTTCAACCTTTCTAAAAGGTTATCTGCGCATATCTACCTCTAAATCTGCTATACAGAACAATGTCTTACTGCCTATGAAATTTATTCTCTCAGTTTTGAGTTGGCAAAAAGTTAACTTTATCAATAAAGAGAAGTACTCCTTTTTAATAGACAACTATGTAAATCAGAAAGGTGTCCTTCCTTCCTTCCTGTCAAACTGCCTAGAGATAAATTGTGTGCTTTCTTTTAGTGGAAGTTCCTGACATAATCAACCCATTCCACCATCAGTTTGCCCCCTATACAGACATTATCTGTTTAATCTGGTTCTTATCTCCCTCCTCCTTTTAAACTTTTACTATATAGATTCTTTGCGTTTTACCTCATGTCTCCTTTAAAAGTTAAGAGATAAAATTAATAATTTTAGCCTTGGCTTACACATTTAAAACAAAGTAATGGAAATCATAATAGTATAATCTAAATACATGAGCCTTTAAGTTAACCTTATTACATATGTAGTTACCATATTACAACTCCCAAAGATTCTTTGATTTTCATTCCTGAATATATTAATCAAGGTATCACTAAAACAGAGGTTGTTCAGGCAGAGGATGGTGAAAAATTGGCTATGCAGTATATATGAAGCAAAACTGTAATGTAAAAAAAAATCTAATAATCAGGCTAATAATATTGACATTAGCACTGCATCACTACCTAATTTTTTTAAATGCTCAGTATATATTTAAATTCTAAAGGTTCATACGAAACAACCTTGGAATAGGTTGAGTATTAAAATTCATTTTTAAATTGTAAATCAGAGTTTTTATTAACTCAGACAAGTTGTCTAATCCAAGATTAGCCTAAAATAATATTTTATTTGCTAAATGAATTTATGTGAAACATTAAGCATATTTTTCAGTTTCTCTATCAAAATAATTGAGAAGCTATAATATAATAAAATATTCTGAAAAAATGTTTACTATGAACACTTGTAAAATTTTGATCACATTTAGATGGCTTTCCAGGTGGCACTAGTGGTAAAGAACCTGCCTGTCAATGCAGTAGACATAAAAGACCTGGGTTCAATCCTGGGTCGGGAAGATCCCCTGGAGGAGGAAATGGCAACCCACTCCAATATTCTTGCCTGGAGAATCCCATGGACAGAGGAGCCTGGTGGGCTACAGTCCATAAGTTCGCAAAGAATCAGACACAACTGAAGCGACAGCACACATACGAATTTAAAGTAAAACTACAAAAGCAATTATTTGAAGATATCAATNGGAGGAGGAAATGGCAACCCACTCCAATATTCTTGCCTGGAGAATCCCATGGACAGAGGAGCCTGGTGGGCTACAGTCCATAAGTTCGCAAAGAATCAGACACAACTGAAGCGACAGCACACATACGAATTTAAAGTAAAACTACAAAAGCAATTATTTGAAGATATCAATGTAGTCAATGCAAACTCTTATCTGGATATTTACTAGCATTTGTATTAATATATATCATAGTATAAAATAACTATTATTCAAATTCTAAATATATATGAGTAGTTATAGTATACAGTATTTATTACATTCTCTCACATATGACTAGTAATTATTAACTTTAATACTCTAATTTCCCTCTGATGACAGATAACAGAGTTTAGAGTCATGAGTAAGCAAACTAAATTGTCTTACAATTCCATAGTATATTGTTGGTATGTATACTGTCTTAAAATTCAAATTCCAAACATATAATATAGAGAAGACTTACCACAAAGCAAAAAAAAAAGCTAATTTTTGCTACTTGAGTTGCCGTAAGTTTCCCCACAGTTTTAAGTAAGGATTCTTGTTCTTTCACAGTAGGATATGACATGCGAGACAACTTAGCTTCCAATGCATGGCTTGATGGAAGTTGTCGAATCTCCATAATATTACTAAATCTTACACGAGACTTTTTGGGAACTTAAAAGGAAAAATATAGTACAAAATCATTAAACATTTCCCCTCACACCCAACAAAAGTTACAAGTTTTAATATAATAATAAATGCACATAATTTAATAAATCTATGATCACATTTGAACAGTAAAAAAAAAAGTTACATTATTATATGGGACAGCTCTACTTATTCAAAAGAGTTTGCAGGAAAAATGTTTCCATTTATAAAATATTTTGAAGATTTTAAAATGAGACCAATATTCAAATAAAGTTTCTTCAACCGTATACACACAAAACTGACTGATTCAGGATATTTTACAAATATTATTTTAGCATTTATGTTGTTCAGTCGCAAAGTCATGTCCAACTCTTTGCAACCCCATGGACTGCAGCATGCCAGGCCTCCCTGTCCCTCACCATCTCCCAGAGTTTGCTCAAGTTCATGTCCAGTGAATCAGTGATGCCATCCAACCATCTTGTCCTCTGTGGCTCTCTTCTCCTTCTGCCTTCAACCTTGCCCAGCATCAAGGTCTTTTCCAATGAGTTGGTTCTTCGCATCAGATGGCCAAAGTATTGGAGTTTCAGCTTCAGCACCAGTCCTTCCAATGAATACTCAGGACTGATTCCCTTTAGGATTAACTGGTTTGATCTCCTTGCAGTCCAAGGGACTCTCAAGAGTCTTCTCCAACACCACAGTTCAAAAGCTTCAATTCTTTCACACTCAGCCTTCTTTTTGGTCCAACTCTCACATCCATACATGACTACTGGAAAAAACATAGCTTTGACTAGGACCTTTGTCAGTAATGATTTTAGAGCTCAAAAAAAGGAAACCTGTCACTGCTTCCATCTTTTCCCCTTGTATTTGCCATGAAGTAATGGGACAAGATGCCATGATCTTAACTTTTTTAATACTGAGTTTTAAACAAGCTTTTCCACTCTCCTCTTTCACCCTCACCAAGAGATTCTGCAGTTCCTCTTCACTTTCTGCCATTGGAGTGGTATCATCTGCATATCTGAGGTTGTTATTTCTCCTGGCAATCTTGATTTCAGCTTGTAACTCATCCAGCCCGGCATTTATAGTAAAAGCTTATTTGGGTTTTCCTCATAGATATTCCATTTATCAGAATTATTTTCCTAGTCAAGCATGCAGAACATTCTTTTACAGTTCCACTACTTGCAAGAGAATACATCATGGATAAGTTCTGCACCTTACAGTGAAGCTGGCTTTCCTTATCACATTCACAACTAGGAAAACTCCTGTAATTAATTCACTATCATCTTTGATGACCTGGTTAGAGAAAATATTGTTCATTAAAAAATAAATCTATGTTTATAATAACACCATAGAGATTTCTGGTATTTGGAAGCTATTTCTACCGAATTAATGAAAACTTCCAGTCAAACTACCAGACAACTATAGGTTGAACCAATACCACATGGAACAGAAGACCTGCCAAGTGATCTCAGGCAACCCACAGAACCACTAAGTTTTGGAATGGCTTGAATGAAAAGCTAAAATTTTCATCCATTTCTAAGTTATAAAATTCAAAGTTTTGCTTACTTTTTTCAGTATCAATGCTTGTGTTCTCAGGTTTTTCACTCGGAAGATCATGAAATTTCACAGGAACATATAGAGGCTCACTCTGGAATGCAGTAAAAACAGAAACAAATATAAACAGCAAGTATAATATCTGATACACTGGCTAAATTTAAGTGAATTGTTTACAGACACAGATACCACCCAAAACAGAGCCTTTCACCACCATGCTTATACAGCATAATTTTCCCAAAATGCATTTTCAAGACTTAAAAAGGAAACTCAAATGATCCACTCAGGTACAAAGACAGAAAGAATAAGTTTAAAGTTTAGAAATGTAATCGGACAGCACTGGCACATTATGATATTTAACACTTAAATATCATAAAAACAGACCTCTCTCAGCTAATAGATTATCTCCCATTCCTTTTCATTCATTCTTTTAAGATATATATAGTGAGCTCCTACTGTGGCAGGTACTGTTCTAGGTCCTGGGGATATAACAGTGAATAGAAACAAAATCTCTGTTCTCAATGATCAGTCAGTCTAATGGGGAAGGCAGACAATGAACAGATAATCACATGTATAATATATATACAAATTTGCCAAACTGCTTCCCCTTACTACTTGAGTCACCTAAAATCAAAAACTCCTAAAAATCTTAACTAGATTAATAGATAGAAAAATAGCTTCCTCTTATCAGTTCTTACTTCTCATGTCCAGAGCAGGTAAACTTACATTTCTCATTAGTCCTCACAACTTTATAAAATGGAATTTTAAAGGAACTTTTCTAGAAGTTGAGATATAAAATAATTGAGTGGCAGACAACAGAATTAAAATCAGGTTTGTCTAATCATGCTCTAAAGATCTCTATTTTTCAGTTCAGTTCAGTTCAGTAGCTCAGTTGTGTCTGACTCTTTGCAACCCCATGAATCACAGCACACCAGGCTTCCCTGTTCATCACCAACTCCCAGAGTTCACCCAAACTCATGTCCATTGAGTTGGTGAAGCCATCCAACCATCTCATCCTCTGTCATCCTCTTCTCCTCCTGGCCTCAATCTTTCCCAGCATCAGGGTCTTTTCAAATGAGTCAGCTCTTCGCATGAGGTGGCCAAAGGACTGGAGTCTCAACTCCAATATCAATCCTTCCAATGAACACCCAGGACTGATCTCCTTTAGGATGGACTTGCTGGATCTCCTCGCAGTCCAAGGGACTCTCAAGAGTCCTCTCCAACACCACAGTNCTCAATCTTTCCCAGCATCAGGGTCTTTTCAAATGAGTCAGCTCTTCGCATGAGGTGGCCAAAGGACTGGAGTCTCAACTCCAATATCAATCCTTCCAATGAACACCCAGGACTGATCTCCTTTAGGATGGACTTGCTGGATCTCCTCGCAGTCCAAGGGACTCTCAAGAGTCCTCTCCAACACCACAGTTCAAAAGCATGAATTCTTCAGCACTCAGCTTTCGTTCTACATTTTTAAGTGGTTCGTAATGCCTCAACTGTTTTTGCAAATGTTTCTAAGATGCTCTGTATTCAAGGTACAATTCTCCAAAGACACTGTTTCTTAAATCAACATAAAATATTTTATATTTTTATTTAACTCCTGATACAGACTCTGTCAATTAAAAATATTCAGTAAATGAAGAAATAACAGGATTTGGAAATAGAGTCTCTTTGTTGCATTATAGCATTTGACCTAAAACAATTTGCCATGTCCATCTTACAGAAAATGGCAAAACTTAGCAAAATAGTAGGGTTTCCCAAGTGGCACTGCTGCTGCTAAGTCGCTTCAGTCGTGTCTGACTCTGTGCGACCCCATAGACGGCCTCCCACCAGGCTCCCCAGTCCCTGGGATTCTCCAGGCAAGAACAATGGAGTGGGTTGCCATTTCCTTCTCCAATGTATGAAAGTGAAAAGTGAAAGTGAAGTTGCTCAGTCGTGTCCAGCTCTTAGTGACCCCATGGACTGCAGCCTACCAGGCTGCTCCGCCCATGGGATTTTCCAGGCAAGAGTACTGGAGTGGGGTGCCATTGCCTTCTCCCAGGTGGCACAGTGGTGAAGAATTCATCTGCAATATTGCAATGCAAGAGACCCAAGAGATAGGGTCTGATCCCTGGGTCGGGAAGACCAATCCACTCCAGTAATCTTGCCTGGAAAATCCCATGGACAGAGGAGCCTGGAGGGCTCTACAGTTCATGAGGTCCTATAGTTCATGGGGTCCCAAGAGTCAGACATGAATGAGCACAGCAGCAGAAGAGTAGGTTGCCATTTCAACTCTTGTCTTCTACACTGACAGAGACAACTGATATTAGTCTTGTTTTCTTCCCCTAGTTTTCTTTTTGCTGTTGTGATTGTGTGTTTTGTTTTTGTTCTGTTTTGTTTTTTGCTGCGCTGCGCAGCTTTGTAATATCTTAGTTCCCTGATCATGGATCAAACACATACCCTCAGTAGTAAAAGCACAGGATCCTAACCACTCGACCATCAGGGAATTCCCAATTATTAGTCTTGTTGACACTAAAGATCTGAGAGAGAAAAGAAATGACACTTTCTCTAAGTTTAACAAACCCTGCTACTGCTAAGTCACTTCAGTCATGTCTGACTCTGTGCGACCCCATAGACAGCAGCCCACTAGTCTCCCCTGTCCCTGGGATTCTCCAGGCAAGAACACTGGAGTGGGTTGCCATTTCCTTCTCCAATGCATGAAAGTGAAAAGTCAAAGTGAAGTCACTCAGTTGTGTCTGACCCTCAGTGACCCCATGGACTGCAGCCTTCCAGGCTCCTCCGTCCATGGGATTTTCCAGGCAAGAGTACTGGAGTGGGGTGCCATTGCCTTCTCCATTAACAAACCCTACACTGCACCAAATAACCTATCTTGCAAGCAACCGTAATTCGAAGAGCCAGATGAACTAAAAAATTGTACTGTCAATAAGGTCACCAGGTACTAAATTTTAAGAGTAACTTTAAAATCTTTCTCAAATAGAATGCCACACTTGGAATGATACATTTTAAATAGATAACTTAGTAATGATCTAAAAAGAGTATTTTGACATACTGTCTCCAACAAAATTATAAAGGCTTAAATAGAGTGACTATGTTAATTCCTTTGTAAGCCTGTTTATTATCTGTCTCTCTCCCTTCCTCAGACACACACTGGAGCATAAGCTATATTTCAAGAGTCTAGAAGAAGTGTTTAATATATTAAGTGCTCTTAAAAATTTTTGAAATGAATACACAATCTACTTATAGAGTCTGTTTCAAGTAAATGCATTTGCTTCTAAGTGATAAAATATAACAAACATGAAGTGACAAAGCTGGTAAGAAACAAAGGACTTCCTTTTCTCTTTTCACTCCTTAACTAATTTCCTCTTCCCTTCTCCCCTTAGAGGTGGCTGAATTGCTTGCTTCTAGGCCCCAGGTATCTCTAAGGAAAGAATGTACCAAAAAAATAGAAAGTGCCAAATTACAACTCTTGTGGAGAGCACCTAACATGGAGATATAACTATCTTAACATAGCTGTGGTGCTATCAAAGTTATTTCAGTCCTTCCCGCCATGGTCAACTCCACCTAGTCTCTCCCTGACGAGAAAAGAAACACTTACCAAAGAACTATTCATAGTTGTATCTGTTGTGCAAGCAGCAAAGTACCCTTCAGCATCTGCAAACTACAAATTATGAGACATAAAAGTCGATTAAACTCATGTTACAAAGTAGAACTGATGCGAGTCACAGCTCAAATCAGTAAGGAAGAGTCAATGTAGAAAAATGGACAAGATATGGACAAGTCACAGAAGAATTCTACTATGCAACAAATACATGAAAAAAGTAACCAAAACATGTAAATTAAACAAGATATCACTGCCTACCTATCCTACTGGCAAATCATTAGGGTTTTGCTAACAGTTCAATCTTATACACTGCTAACAGACATAAATCAGATGAAACTACTATAAATGCTAATTTAGTGAAAGGAATCAAAAACTATAAAATCACTAGGTGTTTTACCCAGCAATTATGCTTTTAGGAATTCAGCCTAAGTAAATAACTACATATGAAAACAAAGGCATTCCTATTTATTTACAACAAAAGAGAAAGTGAAAACACTCTAAAAATTGTTAGTTAAATAAAATAGGAAACAATGATAACAAATGTTAATTTGTCTGGAAAAGTATTCATGATATAGTAAATGAAAAATCAAGTCAGGTTAGAAAGCAATATATATACACCAAACCTATTTCTGCTATAAATCTTTTTAAATATATATACATATAAATAGATATCTACGGATAGTATCAAATATTTATCGTGGTCTTAGAATGGTAAGAGTACAAATAGACTATTCTTATTCTTCCTGTTAACATAATGTCTCCAACAATGAACTTTATTACTACTGCAATTATAAAATGCTTAACACTGAAAAATGTTTCAGCAATGTTAAGTTTCATAAAAAGCTGTTCGTGATATACTATCAAGCACAAAAAGCAAGTAATAAAACAGAATGTAACAGTACAATTTCATTTTTATAAAAAGTGAAACAAAAATACACACATGTTAAAGAATGACAGTATATATGCCAAAATACTGTCAGTGATTATTCCTTGAATGGTAGAATTTATTATTTTGTTTTGTTTCTCTATATCTTTAAAATTTTCAACAATGTACATGTATTAATACACATCTAACATATTCCTACATGTAATACTACAATGAACGTGCATTTCTATAATGTATACATCTTAACTTTTACAAAGTAAAAACTACACACATTCATAATTTTGGTAAGTTTTTGTGCGCAGGAGTATAATTTCTAGTCTTTACCTCAAAAATTACTGAAAAGCCCGCTAAAAATCTAAAAAGTTCATTTCTCAAGCATGCATTCTTTAGCTAAGACCAGAAATAATATTGTTTTAATTCACAAAAAGTAGTACACATAAAAGAAAAGGATTTATGGAAATAGAAAATAAAACACAGGTTACCAGAAGCTGGGGGAAGGTAAGAGTGGGCATTCAAGCAGAGTTTCTGCTTGGGATGACAAAAAAGTTCTGGAGATGGATACTGGTAATGGTTACACAGCAAAATAAGTGTACTTAATTCCACTGAACTACACATTCTAAAATGGTTAAAATAGTAAATTTTATGTTATATATATTTGAATACAATAAAAATAGGATTAAAGAAAAAATGATTAAAATGGTAAATTTGATGTTATGTATATGTTACCAAAATTTTAAAAAGAGAGGGATAGAGAATCTAAAAAAAGAAAAAGAATTAATGTAAGAGACAGTTTTATATTCTTCATTATCAAAAATTGAGTTTCCACTACAAGGAAGATATATCACTATATAAACTGTCATTTTTTCCAACACTTAAAAACAAGCATGTATGTCACATTAATGAAAGGATATAATTTGATTAGCCAAACATCTGAAAAATGCCCTGAAATATGTTATTTTCATTTTAACATACAAACTTTGAATTATTTTTCTTCTGCTGCTGCTGCTGCTAAGTCGCTTCAGTCGTGTCCAACTCTGTGCGACCCCATAGACGGCAGCCCACTGGGCTCCCCCATCCCTGGGATTCTCCAGGCAAAAATACAGGAGTGGGTTGCCATTTCCTTCTCCAATGCATGAAAGAGAAAAGTGAAAGTGAAGTCGCTCAGTTGTGTCCGACTCTTAGCGACCCCATGGACTGCAGCCCACCAGGCTCCTCCGTCCATTGGATTTTCCAGGCAAGAGTACTGGGGTGGGATGTCATTGCCTTCCCCCATTTTTCTTCTATAATCAACTAATTAGATGATATTCATCTGGTCTGCAAATGACCAAAACTCTAGATACTCTTCTTATCCCTTCTCTTCCATCATTTTCTCCACATGTTCTGAACTGAACTGAACTGAAATAATATTTAACAACTCACAGGATATCATGAGGTAGGGGAAAGAAACTGATTATGTACCTTTGATCTTTCACAAAATATTCTGACGCCAAGCTGATTAGAAAAAATTTTAAAGTATCGACAAAAGTAAGTTTTTCTTATATCATGCTATTTTCATTCATGAACAACTTAAAATCTGACATCTTTCAAGAAACTAGTACTTTGAAAAATTGAAAACCCCCTCTCCAACAAACACTTGAAATTTAAAACTTACAAAAGTAGCATGCTTTCCTCGAAATCCTCTTGTACACTGTTGTCTCCAAGGCTTCCAAACTATAAAGCCCAAAAGGTACAGAACAAACATAGAAGTTTTTGCAAAGGTGCTGAAGAATGGTTTGTTGTACTGAGTAAAAACATACTGTGGAGGAAAACAGTTACACAAACTATGAGACAAACCTCATTACTCATTTCCAATAAAATAAGAATATTACATGATTTTTAACTCTAAATGTTTGTTTGGAAAGATCAAAAGTGATTACAAAAATATTTTTAATTCATTTCTGAATACTGTCTTTTTCGTACATGCAAAGCATAATATTTCTAAACAACTTGCAAAAAAAAGTTTTCAGTTTGCACTGAAAACCTACTATGCAACAGCATCTATGTTAGAGACTAAGGCAAAATAAGACAGGCTTTCCTGAGAGGAGATATAAAGATACAGATTTTATATATACAGATAGATATAGATACAAAGAATACACAGTGTAATATGCTAATACCATGACAGCGGGGTACAGAGTACCATGGGAATACCCAAGAAAGATCATTTTGAAGGTTATGTAAGTTTCCCAAAAGAAGCTATTCTTGATCCATATCTGAAAGGCTAAATAATAGCCCAAACAGAGGAAATAGCACAAAGAAAGCCAATGAAGAAGTATGGGCTAATAAGAAAACTGCATGAAGTTTAAAGTTATTAGGAAGTTATAAAAAAAACAAACACCTGCAATTATCATTTTTTATTTTTTTTAAGTATAGTTGATTTACAATGCTGTGTTAGTTTCAGGTGTACAGCAAGATGATTCAGTTTTGTGTGTGTATATATATATATATATAAAATATATATTCTTTTTCAGATTCTCTTCCATTATAAGTTGTTACATGGTATTGAATACAGTTCCCTGAGCTACATAGGATATCCTTGTAATCATCATTTAAATTGAAAATATCAGAAAGAACTCATAATTTTTATTAAAAAAAAAATCCTAGTTATGTGCATTGAAAGCCCTAGAAAAAAATAACCCATAAGAAATGAGCACCACAAGAATCCAGATGATAATCTGTACTATTTTGAAAACAAAAAAACCATTGATCCTTGAAGAAAGGGTCCAGTCCAAGGCAGGAATGTATGACATAAGTCTAAGACATTTTGTGTCAGAAGGCAAACAGGATGGGGTGCTACTGAAAAAGGACACTAGAGACAATTTAAAAGTGCTCTCACTGGCCAAAGACAGGGCAGTTTAAGCATCAAAGGGATAATAAGCACAATCCTATTTCTTTTTTTTAATTTATTTACTTTTAATTGGAGGATAATTGCTTTACAGTATCATAATGGTTTCTGCCATATATCAACACGAATCAGCCATAGGTATATATGTATGTCCCCGCCCCCTTGAGCCTCCCTCCCACCTCTCACCCCATCCAATCCATTAAGTTGTCACAAGCAGTGGATTTGAGCTCCCTGTGTCATAGAGCAAATACAGCAAATTTCCATTGGCTATCTAATTTTACATAATAATAACCACAATTGTTTAAAACACATCAAACATACAAAAATCCATAAATGTATAATGATATACAAAAAATGCTCAGTGGTTATTTCTGGAAGTTGCTATGTAACATTAATTTAAAAGGAATAAAGATTTATCCAAATTTCCTATATGAACCATGTTTCAGGATAACCAAACAGTAGTTGCAGAAAAGTTCTCCTTAAAGAATTCCAACTAATAAATGCAGAAGGAATGATCCTTAGAAAAATCAACATTTTATAACCTCTAGTGAAACACTCTATCTGGACAATAATCATATGGATGTTCAACAACTACCTAAAGACTGATAAGGAACTTACAGTGCTCAAATTGGCATCAATCAAAGTAAGACTTGTAGCCATTACCGGCCTCATGTTGTGATGTCAAAGGAAGTAACCAACACAATAAAAAAAACTAAACTATTTAAAATTAAAATAAGATTTTAAAGATAAACTTATTTCCCTACCAACATTAAACAGATTTCTTTGTAGTTAAACTATAGAATGCTAATCTTAAAAAAAAAAAAAAAAANTCATGTTGTGATGTCAAAGGAAGTAACCAACACAATAAAAAAAACTAAACTATTTAAAATTAAAATAAGATTTTAAAGATAAACTTATTTCCCTACCAACATTAAACAGATTTCTTTGTAGTTAAACTATAGAATGCTAATCTTAAAAAAAAAAAAAAAAAGTTTGTAGAAGAGTGAAAAATCAATGGCCCAATGTATTCCAGAGTCTAATTCCAAAAAGGCTAATAATTTATTCATCAGATACAATGTCAATGTCAACTATTTACTTTGTTACCACATGGGATGACCAGCAGTATCACACTGCTTCCTTTGACATTTAAGTTCATTTTATAAATGCTAGTCTTCCTTTTGCCTTAAGATAGCAACATGTAAGTTGAAACACAGTAATTTCTGAAAATAAATTTTTGCAGAGATCATTAACCAAAGAGAATAAAGTACCTATACAAGCTGAAAGAAAAACTAGCTTGTGAACTCAAAATACCACATTACTACCAATAGGTCATCAATAAAAACACAATAAAATTTAATTACAGGCAATCACGCTATACATGTACTTCACAAGAATGTTTAAATCAGCAAGCACATAAATGTCCATGCACCAATGTATGTGTACAATAGTGACCATACATGAAAACTCGGATCACTTTCACTCATTTGTCCAAAAGTATTTTCACTTTCTACTAAATGGTGATTCCTGGATGGTTGTTCCACTAGAAAATAGTATTTATAAAAAAAGAAATAAATTTAGAGGAAAAAAAAATCCACAAATATTAAGAAAATAGGCATGTATCTTATTTTCTAAATAACCTTTTAGGGATTTAAGAAAACTGCATGAAACAATAAAAACAGTATCCTTTCAGCTTCAACTTGAATTGATACTAGTTCGTTATAAAAGAAAATTTAACAATATTCAAAATATCACTTAAGTGGGCATGAGAGACAGTAATGGCTAGAGATATAACGATATTTTAATAACACAGCAACATCCCTAGATAAGGCTTACGTACCGAAGTAAGTTCTGAGGATGCAACCCATATCACATCAACAAGCAGGAGAATAACAATCCCAAGAGCCATTCGCTTTCGCTGAGTGAAACCACTGCTCTGGGAATTCATTCGGTTCATGATAAACACACACACCATTTGCAGTCTGTTTTTAGAAAAACACAGATCACATTAGAAAGGATCTTTTAAAAATAACCATATAAAAATGAGAATATAAGTACAACAGAAGTATGACATTTGTTAAGCTAATGTTCAAAGTCATACAGTTTTTGTTTTTTTAAAGCGTTGAATTTACCTTATTTTAAAGGCCTTTCTGAGATCTTGAAGAGCAATGCCTGAAAACTTGGCAGATCTGAGTCTAAACGGAGGTGAAGAACTCAGCGCACCTAAAAATCACCACAGAATAATGCTTGTGAAAACATCAACCACTCAAAATAAGACTCATAAGCTCTTTTTCACTCTTCACCTTTAAAATGAATGCAAATGAAAGAATATCAAAGTATGTGAAATATAACTGACATTTTTCTCTACACGTATGTTATCTACTATACATTTCAAATTATACTCAAAGAACACGGTACAAAGAAAAAAAGCAAAATTCAACAAACAGCATATTAAAGAATGCTTAACTAGTGAAGAACAGCTTCATAATAGTTTCATAAAGACAGAACTGGATTCGCCGCTCTTGCTACTCTTCAGAGGTACCCAACCCCGGGACAGTGTCTAGAAACGCTCCTGTTTCTAAGTGTCTTCTCCGTCCCAGATCTTGAGTGATCTTGGCAGATCTGAGAGGAAGTTATTTGTTTTGAGTATTGAGGGCACGTTTCCAAGCACCTCACATGGTCAAGGGAAAGGATCCTCCACGCTTCCTCCACCCACCCCTGTCACTGTGTCTACTATTTCGATCTGAAATAGTCATTCACGAGGTGGGTGGGGTAACAGCTGTTTAAGGGAATCTTACTTTTTTCGAGGAAGGAAAAAAAAAAAGTTAAGGCAGTGACGTCTCCCCGGAGAAGATTAAAGCCCTGAGGCGGCGGCGCCGGGCAGCTTCCTCAACTACCAGAGTCTAGACTGGGCTGCGCGCCCCTGTCAGCCTCCCCCTCAATTGGTCCCCAGACACTGTGTCCATTTCGGTCAGAGCACCTCGGCTGCTACCAGAGGCTGAAGAGTGGGGCTGTTCGGGGCCCTCGGTCCCCGGCTTCGGTTCCGAGTGATTTCGCGGCCCTCCTGTGCCTACTTACCTGGCCTTCCTGCCCCGGGATGGTGTCGTGGCGGCACCATGAGCGGACCCGGCCCGGACCTGCCGCCGCCCAGGGCCACGGCCGCGGCCTCGGACTCACAGAGCTCTCTCACCGCCCGTCATTGCGCTGCGCGCAGGCCCAGCCCCAGAAGCCGCGGTGGCCCTCGGGGCGACGCTGCCGATGCCAACCGGCTCCACTCGGTTCGGGAAGGCTGGGGGCGGGCGAAGGTAAGGAACCGCGCAGTCAGCGATGGCCGCGGAGGCCCGGAGCTGGACCCTGGCCCCGGCCCCGCCCCCGGCCGGCCAGCCTGCCAGCCCGGCCTGCGGCCCCGCCCCTCTCCCCGGCCCAAGCGCTGTGGCGCAGGGGTTTCGTCACGACTGCGCGACTGCAGGCCGCGGGAGGGTGTACCTCCAAGGTAGTTTGTCTATTGACGGGCGCTGGGCACAGAGCGAGAAGACGCCCCTGGGACGGCAGAGAGGAGATAGGAAGAAGGGAAGCTGGGCGCGGAGGAATGAGAAGAGGGAAGAAGGCGTGGGTGCTTGAAATGGAGCGAAGGACGAGGGAGGTGCTTGAGACTCCAGATGCCCCGCACCAAGACAACAGCTAACAACTGCATTTGTTACAAAATTCGGTCAGGAAACTCTCAATAGTTCTTCCTCGAGAAGAGGACGCAAGAGTAGAATGGTTTGGGAGAACTTTTGCTTTCTGGAGAGCAGACTGGCCTGAGAGAACTTTCGCTTTCTGGAAACTCTTGTATGTAAAATAGATCCCAGCTTCGGGAATTAGAAGTTCTGTCAGTAAGGGCAAACTATTTCACCTCCCTGGCCCTCAGATTACTGAAAAGTAAGCATAATAATAGTACCTGCCTAGTCTATTAATTTGTATATATGCTAGGATTACTTGAGCATAAAAATGTGAAGGGTTTAGATAATTCATGCAGGTAGAACACAAATGTTAATAATTATTAAATTGTACAGATTTTTTAAATTAGCTTTTGAATATCCCGTAAGAAAAGCCTTGACCAGCGTCCTGATATGTATTTAGAAAACGAAAATGAGACCAGAAGTTTCTTCAGTGGAGTTGTCTACTACCAGCACATTTGTAACATGTTTATGAGGTGGTGTGAAGAAATTTAAGTTTTCTTCTGTAATCACAATGTAGTACATTTCTTATCTTCTAAATTTTTCCTGTTTTATTGAAACTGAATATATTGAATTTGTTCCGTTAACTAGTAAAGCAATACCATTGAACATTTTTTGTGTTGACCCAGTCAGTTTCTAATAAACGATCAGCATTAAGCTCCTCTAATAAATATTCGGAAATAGATCATGCAGAATAAAAAAATCATAACCATTTAAATTACTTAGGGGAAATTTGTTTCCAGACATTGATCAAATTATTCCAGTAGATGCTTTATTCTTGTTTCTTTAGAGTGGCACGCTCATAGTAGACTGAAAAAAAATAGTAGCATTATGAATACCTTCCAGGATTTAAGAATCAGGAAAATTAGGTTGTACTTCTTAATCTGACTACACTTTATTCTGTGATCTTGAGGACTATTACTCTCTCTACCTCAATTCATTAGAAAAATGCTGATACTGTTACCTATTTCTTAAATAAATAATGCAAATGTAAATACTTTGTTGCTGCTAAGTCTCTTCAGTCGTGTCCAACTCTGTGCAACCCCACAGACGGCAGCTCACCAGGCTCCCCTATCCCTGGGATTCTCCAGGCAAGAACACTGGAATGGGTTGCCATNTACCTATTTCTTAAATAAATAATGCAAATGTAAATACTTTGTTGCTGCTAAGTCTCTTCAGTCGTGTCCAACTCTGTGCAACCCCACAGACGGCAGCTCACCAGGCTCCCCTATCCCTGGGATTCTCCAGGCAAGAACACTGGAATGGGTTGCCATTTCCTTCTCCAGTGCGTGAAAGTGAAGCCATATCCAACTCCTAGGGACCCCATGGACTACAGCCTACCAGGCTCCTTGTCCATGGGATTTTCCAGGCAAGAGTACTGGAGTGGGTTGCCATTACCTTCTCTGATAAATTACCATTATTACCGCTTATTTCCAGAGCATCTGCTAAAGGACAGTGCCTTTAGTCCTAGGTTAATCTTCCATTAACATGTTTTCCCAGCACACTCTGAGGAAAATTCCACTGGACCACTCTGAGTCAACAGACATGATGTGATTTCTGTGCTGTGGCATCCTGAACTCAGGCATTTCTTTCTTGTGTCCCCACGTCTTGTCCAAGGCCAAGCCCTTAGTAACTTTGAATCTTAGAAAGCTGCTTTCTGGTATAATTTTAACTCTTATTTCCGTGTGACTAATTCTTAGAAGCAAGAACTTTACATTTCCCTCCCTACAAAATCCCAACTGTCTACATTTTCAAATATAAATTCCACAAGAACAATAATTTTTGCCTTTATGATCCTCCACTATACCCTCAGCATCTAGACTAGGCCCTAACACAGAAGTGTGGTCAGTGTCTTGAATGAACTGGAACATCTCACTGTCTCTTGACATTTTGAAGCCTATTTTCTTCCTCATATCTTCATTTTTGTTGGTACCACTATTTTTGTAGTCTCACAGTCTTAAAAGATTGATTTTTCATTTTTATTAATTTCCTTTTAACTCTTAAAAGTTGATCACTGTTTAAGTCCTTTTGAAATCTCTTAATAGTAGACCCTTAAAATTCATGTTATTAAGTCCAATATCTTTTAAAAAGTTACCTGAAATATAGAGAATATAATTTCCTCAGTAATTACATGTGTCACAATATGAATATGAAGGTAAGATCATGTGTACAGGGCAATCAGTAGTTCATTCCTGTACACCAGTATCAAAGGTTACATTTCAAATCCAAGCCTTAGTAAAATTACAAATGGCTATGTCATGAGTCTTTGAAGCTTCCAGTTAATAGTTGAAACCACTTATAATAGTTCTGTGAATTCCAAGCGTGGAAATAAAGAACACTCAAATGAGAACAAGCAGAAGACATTTATTTAGAGCTTGCTATAGCAAGGCAGTCAGCCCACATCACTTGCATTTGGCAGAGATTCAAAGACAGGGAAGTGTAAAAGCTTTCCAGTAGAAACAGGGAAAGGCTTCGGGTATACCCTGATGGTTGGCATGGGGAAACAAAGAAAGCTAACCAGAAACAAGGCATCCTTTGTGGTTGGAGGGATACATATTGACCTTTCTCTGGTTCTAATTTGGAAACAAGACAAAAACTTAGGAAGCTGGCAATTATTGATCAAGTGCTGACCAACAGTCTACTCTTGTTGCTTGTATTTTTCTCATATTTTCTACTAGAATGCTGGGCACAAAAGCTCAATAAATAATTGATTTGATTTGTATCTAACACATGGTCTAATGGATTGGCGTTCAGGATTTAGTTTTCATTACTGTACACAAGAGACTGCTTTTGAATTTGAATTACTGCATTTTACTGGGTAAGTCAGAACCTTGGGAGGTTCTGAGATTTAGATCTAAGGTCCTAAGGGTTTACTGTGTACAATCAAGTCCTACATTTTAAAGGATTTACAGGCAGTTTGGAGGAGCAAAATATCAACAGAGAATTGAATAAAAGTTCTAAACACCCATAAAATAGACATCTTAAGACAATGCTTGACTAATGGCCACTCACTGCCGTGCCCTTGAGGGTATGGACCAGAGTTTTGCAGGCATGATCTCTTCAGGTAAATATAAAGAAAGCTTTAGAAAACAGGTGGATCTGAACTTCATTTTAATAATGGATAGAATTTTGACAGGGATGGAATAGAGGAATGATTTTTTTTTCTCCTAAGAATAAAAGAATATGAGTGTAGGGGAGGAAAAGTTCTTTTTTCCTTTTACCCTCCTGGTTTTCCAGCTGGGGTCCTATAAAATTAGGCTGACAAAAGCCTCGTAAACAAGGGGAAAACAAGCAGTTTATTAACACATAGAGGGCATATCATTGGGGAGGAAATTAAATGAAGAGTAACTCAAATTGGTGGTTAGAAGGTGGGGTAATGTAGTATCTTTAACAAAACAAGAATAATTCATAGAGATGTGATAAAGGAAAAGAGTTTCAGACTTTCAGGAGTGGCAAACCATGGGAAGGTAAATATTAACATGTGGGGCTGCTAATAGAATAAGGTTTGTTTGTGCAGCTCCATCTTGGCTTTCTGTCATCTTCCTGGCTGTAAAATTTCCCAGGGAGGGCTTCTCCCATTCAATCCCTGGTCTGGGAAGATCGCATGTGCTGTGGAGCAACTAAGCCTATGTGCCATAACTGCTGAGCTTGCACTCTAGAGCCCATGAGCCACAACTACTGAAGCCCTCACGCCTGGAGCCTATGCTCCACAACAAGAGAAACCACCGCAATGAGAAGCCCATGTACCACAACTAGAGAGTAGCCCCCACTCGCTGCAGCTAGGGAAAGCCCTCTCGAGCAGCAACGAAGACCCACCACAGCAAAAAAATTATTAAAAAAAAAAAAAAAAAATTTACCAAGGAGACGGAATGTATGTATGGCAGTCCTTTNAGAACGTGGTCCACTGGAGAAGGGAATGGCAAGCCACTTCAGTATTCTTGCCTTGAGAACCCCATGAACATTATGAACAGTAATACTTGATATCAACAACTTGATATCTGATACGTACGACCTTGGGTCTTTCTTATCATTTCACCAACACCTGCACTCCCATCTGCTGCCAGGCCATAGGCAAACAACACAGCCTGTGCCTCACAGTACCTGGAACACTTCACAGCCCATGTGGCCCCCAAATAGCCCGGGTTGCCTCAATGTCCAAATGCTGTCTCTTATACACATCTTTAAAATATTCCTTATGCCAAGGTGACATATTCTCGTCCTCAACATGAGCAAGAGAAAAAGATGTGTCCAGAGGCAACTTATAAAACACTTGGCAGGGAACTTGCCTGGTGGGCCAGTGGCTAAGACTCTGCATTCACAATGCAGTGAACCAGTGAAGCTGCTCAGTCGTGTCTGATTCTTTGCAACCCCATGGACTATCGTGTACCAGGCTCCTCCCTCCATAGACTTTTCCAGGCAGGAGTACTGGAGTGGGTTGCCATTCCCTTCTCCAGGGGATCTTCCTGACCCAGGGATCAAACCCAGGTCTCCCTCATTACAGGCAGATGCTTTACCGTCTGAGCCACCAGGGAAGCCCTTAAAATATTCCTTATGTCAAATTGACATATTCTGGTCCTCAACATGAGCAAGAGAAAAAGACATGTCCAGAGGCAACTTATAAAACTTGGCTGGGAACTTGCCTGGTGGGCCAGTGGCTAAGACTCTGTACTCACAATGCAGGCGGCCCCAGTTTGATCCCTGGTAAGGGAACTAGATGCCACATGCCACAACTGCAAGTTCACATGTTGCAACTAAGGATCTCAAGTGCCACAATTAAGACCTGGCACACACACACACAAAGACCTGGCACAGCCAAATAAAAACGAAAACACTTGGCAGAACACAGCATGCATGTAGAGAAGCAATAGGAATTAAAATTCCGTCAGTTCAGTTCAGTTGCTCAGTCGTGTCCGACTCTTTGCGACCCCATGAATCGTAGCACGCCAGGCCTCCCTCTCCATCACCATCTCCCGGAGTTCACTCAGACTCATGTCCATCAAGTCCGTGATGCCATCCAGCCATCTCATCCTCGGTCGTCCCCTTCTCCTCCTGCCCACAATCCCTCCCAGCATCAGAGTCTTTTCCAATGAGTCAACTCTTCACATGAGGTGGCCAAAGTACTGGAGTTTCAGCTTTAGCATCATTCCCTCCAAAGAAATCCCAGGGTTGATCTCCTTCAGAATGGACTGGTTGGATCTCCTTGCAGTCCAAGGGACTCTCAAGAGTCTTCTCCAACACCACAGTTCAAAAGCATCGATTCTTCGGCGCTCA